>JANJGN010002165.1:0-84145 GCA_026770705.1 Isurus oxyrinchus
CCTTTGGAACTCTCTTCCTCAAAAGGCGGTGGAAGCAGAGCCTTTGAATATTTTTAAGTCCGAGCGAGATAGGTTCTGGATAAGCAAAGGGGGTGAAGGGTTATCGGTGAGGGGGGAAGGGGCGAGGTGGTGGTAGATGGGAACGTGGGCTTGAGGTTACAATCAGATCAAGACATGATCTTTATGAATGGCGTAGCAGGCTCGAGGGGGCCGAGTGGTCTACTCCTCGTTCGTGTAGAGCAAGGTGAAACTGGTTCGGGAGGGGGATTGGGTGAGGGGGGGGGGGGTGTGGTTTGCTCAGGAACTAATGGGTGCACTTTGAAGAGAATCAGCAAAAGAGCCAGAGAGAATTCTTTTTTCATATATATATATACGCACATCGAGTTGTGATCTGGAAGGCGCTGCCTGACATGGAAGCAGATTCAATAGGAACTTTTGGGGGAAAAAAGGGGGGGAAATCGGATAAGTACTTGACAAGGGGAAACTGAAGAGGGCGATGGGGGAGTGGGATTAATTGGAGCCGGCACAGGCACAATGGGACGAACTGCCAATGGTGGTAAACTGCAACACTAACACCCCAAGCTCTTGCCAAACTGAGCCTGGGTCCCTGCGTTTTGGCCAGGTCCCTAAGAGTGCCGTGGGTGTGTACCTGCACCACAGGACTGCAGCGGTTCAAGGAGGCGGCTCACCACATACATACGCACGGATTAGGAGCAGGAGTGAGGCCATTCGGCCCCTCAAGCCTGCTGCACCATTCAATAAGATCATGGCTGATCTGACAGTAACCTCAAATTTGCATCCCTTCTAACCCCCCCCTTCCAGATAACCTATCGCCCCCCCCCCCCTCCACCAACTCCCCACCGGCTTACCAAGAGTCTATCCACCTCTGCCTTAAAAATATTCAAAGACTCTGCTTCCACCACCTTTTCAGGAAGAGTCTCAAAGACTCCACCACCCTCAGAAACAAAAATTTCGCCTCATCTCCATTTTAAATGGGCGACCCCTTATTTTAAACAGTGACCCCCCCCCCCCCCACCCAGTTCTAGATTCTCCCACAAGAGGACACATCGTCCCCACATCCACCCTATCAAGACCCCTCAGGATCTTATAGGTTTCAATCAAGTCGCCTCCGACTCTTCTAAACTCCAGCGGATACAAACCCAGCCTGTCCAACCTTTCCTCATAAGACAGCCCACCCATTCCAGGTATTAGTCTGGTAAACCTTCTCTGAACTGCTTTCATCACATTTATATCCTTCCTTAAATAAGGTAACCAATATTATACACAATAGTCCAGATGTGGTCTCACTAGTGCCCTGTATAACTGAAGCATAACCTCCATACTTTTGTATTCAATTCTCCTCCCAATAAATGATAACATTCTATTAGCTTTCCTAATGAATTGCTGTATCTGTAGATTAACCTTTTGTGATTCATGCACTAGGACACCCAGATCCCTCTGCATCTCAGAGCTCTGCAATCTCTCAACATTTAGATCTGCCAGTTCCCCTTATCCACAGCACCTACTACTTCCTCAAAGAACTCCAATAAGTTGGTTAAATGTGATTTCCCTTTTACAAAGCCATGTTGACTCTGCCTGATTGCCTTGAATTTTTCTAAGTGCCCTGCTATAGCATCTTTAGTAATAGCTTCAAACATTTTCCCTATGACAGATGTTAAGCTAACTGGCCTGTAGTTTCCTGCTTCTGTTTCCCTCCCTTTTTGAATAATGGAGTTACATTTGCTGTCTTCCAATCTAATGGAATCTTTCCTGAATCAAGGGAGTTTTGGAAAATTAAAACCAACGTGTCAACTATCTCACTAGACATTTCTTTTAAGACCCTGCTGTGGATAAAGGGGAATTGGTGAATGTGCTGTACTTAGATTTCCAGACGGATAATTGAGAAAGGTGCCACATCAAAGGTTATTGCAGAAAATTAAAGCTCATGGTATAGGGGGTAACACGTTGGCATGGATAGAAGATTGGCTGACTAACAGGAAGCAGAGAGGAGGCAGAATGGGTCTTTTTTCAGGGTGAAGTCCCATCAGGACCCAGGGACTTATCAGCCGGCAGCTGCAACAATTTACTCAGCACCACTTCTCTGGTGATGATAGTTTACCCGAGTTCCTCCTTCCCTTCCATTTCCTGATTTACAGCTGCTCCCGGGATGTTACTTGCATCCCCTACAGGGACGACTGATGCACCACCTTCTCAAGAGCGATTAGGGATGGGAATAAATGCTGGCCTAGTCAGCAATGTCCACATCCTGTGAACGGATAATAATAAAACAAAAAAAAATGCACATCCAGGATTTTGAAACGTAGATGGGTGCCGTGGGCACAAAACAGGTTACATAAAAGATTTCCTGGGCGCTAGTGATCCGACAATTTTGGCATGGGCTCCCTCCGCACATTGTCCTGTGTGGTTGCTAGCTCTGCTTCTGAATGCTGCTCTGTGAAAGCTCCATCTCACAGAACTGTAGGCTGGCCGGCTTCACACTCTCTCACCATTTATCAGAGCTGGTTATGCAAGCCAAGTCGCCAGTGGGTCCAGGACACGATGCCAATTCCGAGCTACTTGGAAAGGCCAGAGCCCAGCAGGTACATTCTCCGATTTCTCTTGGCGTTCTTTTCTCCTTACCCCCCCCACCACCACCCCCCACCCCCCACCCCCACCACCCCCCACCCCCCACCTCCTTTGCTTTCTACGTGGCTTGCTCTGATCAATCACGGAATTGTGTACCCGAAGCACAGATCACCACCTTTTAAAACGCTAGCTCTCAGTGGTGTTAATGCAGTCTCTCTCTCTCTCTCTGTCACTGCCCGAGAGAGAGAGAGACAGACAGACAGACAGACAGACAGAGGCTGAGGTGGAGGTGGCACATTAAAAGCCCTGACAGACATCAGAGAAGTGGGATTAGCAATCCTCCAGGAATGGAAGGCCAATCTTCCAGGACACAGCGGTGCACGACCCTGGAGAAAAATCACATCGGGGCGTTTTTTTTTTCCCCCCAAAAAAAAAATCTGTCCTTTTTCAAATTTTCTTGGAACTTTTCCCTTTTACCAGATATAAAAATATTGAAAGTGGGGAGGGGGGGGGGGGGGGGTTGGAATAAAAATAAAAGCAAAAAATAAAAATAAATAACTGCAGATGCTGGAAATCCAAAACAAAAATACCTGGGGAAATACTCAGCAGGTCTGGCAGCCTCTGCGGAGAGGGACACGGTTCATGTTTCCAGTCCCTGTGACCCTTGGACAGAACGGTTCTGATAAAGGGTCACAGGGACTGGAAACATGAACCGTGTCCCTCTCCGCAGAGGCTGCCACACCTGCTGAGTATTTCCCCAGGTATTTGAGTTTCTGGGGATGGGGATCAAGGCTGTTTGGCTGACACTCAAGTCAAGCGTCATCCAATCATGAGTGCTGCTGCTTTTCTGATTGGCGTAGGAAGGCAGCGCGTCACAAAGGACAGACAAACGAATGGCTGGAGCGTGAGGAGTGAGTGGGGGGAGGGGGGGAATTGGGGGTGAGTCACGTGACGCAACCTCCAGGGACACACACCTCAATGGCAGTCGGCAACCCGGCAGCCAAGGCACGTTCAAGGGTCTCGTCGTTGACAGGCTTGCGTTTCCCGAGCGTCGCCCGCAAGACTCAGGACCCCTCAGCGTGCTTTCCGAGCCCCTCGCGGGGTGAGGGGCGCTGCTCCCGGCGGTGGCCGACGTGGGCACAGCAAGATCCCACAAATTGCAATGGCTGCATGAGCAAGAGGGGGGTCAATCTTTCGCCCTACGCGGGGTGCTCACCAGCACGGCCGGGGTTGGGTTGGGTTGGGTAGGGTTCGGTTGGGGGGTTGGGTTGGGGGGTGGGTTGGGTAGGGGGGTTGGGGTGGGTTGGGTAGGGGGGTTGGGTTGGGTAGGGGGGTTGGGTAAGGGGGTTGGGTTGGGTAGGGGAATTGGGTTGGGGTGGGTTGAGTTGGGTAGGGGGTTGGGTAGGGGGGTTGGATAGGGGGGTTGAGTAGGGGGGTTGGGTTGGGTTGGGTTCGGTTGGGGGGTTGGGTTGGGGAGGGAGGAAGTGGAGCTGTATTATTGCCCCATCTCGGAGGAGTCGAGGTTAGTTATCTGCCCAGCCTCCGTGTTGTGAGATGCTGTGTGTGGAGACAGGCAGTTCGGATATGTGGTGCATCACAGAGGGGGCCGTCACACTCAACAGAAAGGCCACTGGGGAGTATTCAGGGAGTCCACAAACACCACCCGCAGCCCAGGGAGACCACCCCCCACTACTCGCCCAGGCACCAACCTGTGCCAGTTTCTCACTGTTTCCTATTGTGGGTTGCGCTGCCAGGGGGTAGTTCAGGCCCTGGAGGTAGACGCCTGAAGCCCTCTAAAACTAACTTGCAGCGAGTCCCGTTCACCCATCACCCAATGCTCACTAAAAACACCTCACTGTTAAAATTCACATCCTTCTTCTCAATGGCCTCGTATCTATTTCTGTAACCTCCTCCAGACCCTCCCTATCTCTGTAACCTCCTCCAGACCCTCCCTATCTCTGTAACCTCCTCCAGACACTGCCTATCCCTGTAACCTCCTCCAGACCCTCCATATCTCTGCAACCTCCTCCAGACCCTCTCTATCTCTGTAACCTCCTCCAGACCCTCCCTATCTCTGTAACCTCCTCCAGACCCTCCCTATCTCTGTAACCTCCTCCAGACCCTCCCTATCTCTGTAACCTCCTCCAGACCCTCCCTATCTCTGTAACCTCCTCCAGACCCTCCCTGTCTCTGTAACCTCCTCCAGACCCTCCCTCTCTGTAACCTCCTCCAGACCCTCCCTATCTCTGTAACCTCCTCCAGACCCTCCCTATCTCTGTAACCTCCTCCAGACCCTCCCTATCCCTGTAACCTCCTCCAGACCCTCCCTATCCCTGTAACCTCCTCCAGACCCTACACCCCTCCCTATCTCTATAACCTCCTCCAGCCGCTACACCCCTCCCTATTTCTGTAACCTCCTCCAGTCCCTACACCCCTCCCTATCTCTGAAACCTCCTCCAGCCCCTACACCCCTCCTTATCTCTGTAACCTCCTCCAGCCCCTACACCCCTCCCTATCTCTGTAACCTCCTCCAGCCCCCTACACCCCTCCCTATCTCTGTAACCTCCTCCAGCCCCTACACCCCTCCCTATCTCTGTAACCTCCTCCAGTCCCTACACCCCTCCCTATCTCTGTAACCTCCTCCAGCCCCTACTACCCTCCGAGATCTCTGCGTTCCTCCAATTCCGGCCTCTTGCCCATCCTCCGATTCCCATCGCTCCACCATTGGCGGCCGTGCCTTCAGCTGCCTGGGGGGGGGGGGGGGTGGGCCCTGAGCTCTGGAATTCTCTCCCTAAACCTTTCTGCCTCTCTCTCTCTTCCTCCTCCTTTAAGACGCTCCTTAAAACCGACCTCTTGGACCGAACTTTTGAACTCCTGTCCCTAATGCCTACAAGTGTGGCCCCAGGGTTAGATTATACTCAGCAATGCTCCTGTGAAGCCCTGTAGGATGTCTTACCATGTTGAAGGTGCTACATAAATGCACGCTGTTACTGGGGGTCGGGGTGGGCGGAATGGAGGAGGTTACAGCAAGGGGGAGCCAAGACCATGAAAGTGGAGTTTGGGGTCTGTGGAAGGTTACACTTCAAAACAGGACTGAAAATTTTAAAATCGAGCAGCAGACTGGCAGAGGAGCAAGGCAATAGGAAATACCCCACCCCAAGGCAGACTGTGGCTACCTCTCAGGGAGAACTGAAGACACTCAATCAATGCAAAATAAAGCCCGAATCATTGCTTCCGGACTGGGAAAAGGACCGGAATTAACTGAAGCCGGCCAGACAACCCATCTCCGTGTGCTCGATGAGTAAATAATCAACTACTCTTGGTGGCACCATTCAGTGAGGTGACAACGAGAACAGACAGGCTCTGTTCTCTCCGGTTCCAGACTAATTCACTCGTTTGCGTTGCTAGACCTCCACCCGCCCCCCCGTGTCCACAACAAACAGGGGGGCGGGCATTTTTTGCTTTTTAAAACCTCACCATGTGGGCGGTCCCTCAGTGAGCAGTTCTGTTGCCCCCCCCACCCAACACACACACACACAACCCCCCCACCACCGCCTCCGAGTCAGCAAGTTACTCCGGACACTTGAGCACAAAATGCAGGCCAGTGCTGAGGGAGTGCTGCACTGTCGGAGGGTCAATACTGAGGGAGTGCCGCACTGTCGCAGGGTCAGTACTGAGGGAGCGCCGCACTGTCAGAGGGTCAGTACTGAGGGAGCGCCGCACTGTCGCAGGGTCAGTGCTGAGGGAGTGCCGCACTGTCGGAGGGTCAGTACTGAGGGAGTGCCGCACTGTCGGAGGGTCAGTGCTGAGGGAGTGCCACACTGTCGGAGGGTCAGTACTGAGGGAGTGCTGCACTGTCGGAGGGTCAATACTGAGGTAGCGCTGCACTGTCAGAGGGTCAGTACTGAGGGAGTGCTGCACTGTCGGAGGGTCAATACTGAGGTAGCGCTGCACTGTCGGAGGGTCAGTACTGAGGGAGTGCCACACTGTCGGAGGGTCAGTACTGAGGGAGCGCCGCACTGTCAGAGGGTCAGTACTGAGGGAGTGCTGCACTGTCGGAGGGTCAATACTGAGGTAGCGCTGCACTGTCGGAGGGTCAGTACTGAGGGAGTGCCACACTGTCAGAGGGTCAGTACTGAGGGAGCGCCGCACTGTCGGAGGGTCAGTACTGAGGGAGCGCCGCACTGTCGGAGGGTCAGTACTGAGGGAGCGCCGCACTGTCGGAGGGTCAGTACTGAGGGAGCGCCGCACTGTCGGAGGGTCAGTACTGAGGGAGTGCCGCACTGTCGGAGGGTCAGTACTGAGGGAGCGCCGTACTGTCGGAGGGTCAGTACTGAGAGAGTGCTGCACTGTCAGAGGGTCAGTACTGAGGGAGTGCCACACTGTCAGAGGGTCAGTACTGAGGGAGCGCCGCACTGTCAGAGGTCACATCTTTTGGATGGACCTACCTCTTAAGGCTGACATAAAAGATCCCAGGGCCACTTTTGGATGAAACACGGTGGGGAGGGGGGGGGTAAGGAGTTCTCCTTGGTGTCGGGGAGCCAATATTTATCTTTCAATGTCGCTAAATTGAATGGTCTGGTCTCATTCTTACAATGCAGTTTGTGGGATCTTCCTGTACATAAATTGGCTGCCACATTTCCTGCATTGCAACAGCAACTGCACTTCAAAAAAAATAAAACACATCATTGACTGTAAAGAGCTTTGAGATGTCTCAAGGTGGAGAAAGGTGCTATGGAATGCCAGTCCCCCTCCCGGGAGTGCACCGAGGAGCTGTGGTTGGCCACTGGCTGCTTCTGGACTATCAGACAAGTGGCTGGTCCCTGGGCAGGTCCACGCACAAGTCCCAGCACGGCAATTCGACTGTGGACGCCCTGCCTCCAAGTCGAATCCAATGTTGGCGTGCAGTTGGGGGCTTTACGGAGCAGAGGGGGCAGCGCAGCCTGATGGGCAGTGGAAGTGTGGGTTAACAGCACTGCCCAGCCCTGCTCCTGGGACTCCAACGCCAAGTGTAGCAGTGCCCAGCTTCAAACACATCCATGTCAGAGCACACCCACCATCTGTTCAGCGACTTTATCAGCCCAACACACACACACACACACACAGTCAGATGCGTATTGTTCCCATCAGGACAGGTACAGCACGGGGTTAGATACAGAGTAAAGCTCCCTCTACACTGTCCCCATTAAACACTCCCAGGACAGGTACAGCACGGGGTTAGATACAGAGTAAAGCTCCCTCTGCACTGTTCCCATCAAACACTCCCAGGACAGGTACAGCACACGGTTAGATACAGAGTAAAGCTCCCTCTACACTGTCCCCATCAAACACTCCCAGGACAGGTACAGGACGGGGTTAGATACAGAGTAAAGCTCCCTCTACGCTGACCCCATCAAACACTCTCAGGACAAGTATAGCACGGGGTAAGATACAGAGTAAATCTCCCACTACACTGTCCCCATCAAACACTCCCAGGACAGGTGCAGCATAGGATTAGATACAGAGTAAAGCTCCCTCTACACTGTCCCCATCAAACACTCCCAGGACAGGTACAGCACTGGGTTAGATACAGAGTAAAGCTCCCTCTGCACTGTCCCCATCAAACACTCCCAGGACAGGTACAACACAGAGTTAGATACAGAGTAAATCTCCCTCTACACTGTCTCCATCAAACACTCCCAGGACAGGTACAGCACGGTGTTAGATACAGAGTAAAGCTCCCTCTACACTGTCGCCATCAAACACTCCCATGACAGGTACAGCCCGGGGTTAGAAACAGAGTAAAGCTCCCTCTACATGTCCCGATCAAACACTCCCAGGAAAGGTACAGCACGGGGTTAGATACAGAGTAAAGCTCCCTCTACACTGTCCCCATCAAACACTCCCAGGACAGGTACAGCACGGGGTTAGATACAGAGTAAAGCTCCCTCTACACTGTCCCCATCAAACACTCCCAGGACAGGTACAGCACGGGGTTAGATACAGAGTAAAAATCCCTGTACACCGTCCCCATCAAACACTCCCAGGACAGGTACAGCACGGGGTTAGATACAGAGTAAAGCTCCCTCTACACTGTCCCCATCAAACACTCACAGGACAGGTACAGCACGGGGTTAGATACAGAGTAAAACTTCCTCTAAACTGTCCCCATCAAACACTCCCAGGACAGGTACAGCACGGGGTTAGATACAGAGTAAAGCTCCCTCTACACTGTCCCCATCAAACACTCCCAGGACAGGTACAGCACGGGGTTAGATACAGAGTAAAGCTCCCTCTACACTGTCCCCATCAAACACTCCCAGGACAGGTACAGCACGGGGTTAGATACAGAGTAAAGCTCCCTCTACACTGTCCCCATCAAACACTCCCAGGACAGGTACAGCACGGGGTTAGATACAGAGTAAAGCTCCCTCTGCACTGTCCCCATCAAACACTCCCAGGACAGGTACAGCATGGGGTTAGATACAGAGTAAAGCTCCCTCTTCACTGTCCCCATCAAACACTCCCAGGACAGGTACAGCACGGGGTTAGATACAGAGTAAAGCTCCCTCTACACCGTCCCCATCAAACACTCCCAGGACAGGTACAGCACGGGGTTAGATACAGAGTAAAGCTCCCTCTACACCGTCCCCATCAAACACTCCCAGGACAGGTACAGCGCAGGGTTAGATACAGAGTAAAGCTCCCCCTACACTGTCCCCATCAAACACTCCCAGGACAGGTACAGCACGGGGTTAGATACAGAGTAAAGCTCCCTCTACACTGTCCCCATCAAACACTCCCAGGACAGGTACAGCGCAGGGTTAGATACAGAGTAAAGCTCCCCCTACACTGTCCCCATCAAACACTCCCAGGACAGGTACAGCACGGGGTTAGATACAGAGTAAAGCTCCCTCTACACTGTCCCCATCAAACACTCCCAGGACAGGTACAGCACGGGGTTAGATACAGAGTAAAGCTCCCTCTACACTGTCCCCATCAAACACTCCCAGGACAGGTACAGCACGGGGTTAGATACAGAGTAAAGCTCCCTCTGCACTGTCCCCATCAAACACTCCCAGGACAGGTACAGCATGGGGTTAGATACAGAGTAAAGCTCCCTCTTCACTGTCCCCATCAAACACTCCCAGGACAGGTACAGCACGGGGTTAGATACAGAGTAAAGCTCCCTCTACACCGTCCCCATCAAACACTCCCAGGACAGGTACAGCACGGGGTTAGATACAGAGTAAAGCTCCCTCTACACCGTCCCCATCAAACACTCCCAGGACAGGTACAGCGCAGGGTTAGATACAGAGTAAAGCTCCCCCTACACTGTCCCCATCAAACACTCCCAGGACAGGTACAGCACGGGGTTAGATACAGAGTAAAGCTCCCTCTGCACTGTTCCCATCAAACACTCCCAGGACAGGTACAGCACACGGTTAGATACAGAGTAAATCTCCCTCTACACTGTCCCCATCAAACACTCCCAGGACAGGTACAGCACGGGGTTAGATACAGAGTAAAGCTCCCTCTACACCGTCCCCATCAAACACTCCCAGGACAGGTACAGCACGGGGTTAGATACAGAGTAAAGCTCCCTCTACACCGTCCCCATCAAACACTCCCAGGACAGGTACAGCGCAGGGTTAGATACAGAGTAAAGCTCCCCCTACACTGTCCCCATCAAACACTCCCAGGACAGGTACAGGACGGGGTTAGATACAGAGTAAAGCTCCCTCTACACTGTCCCCATCAAACACTCTCAGGACAAGTATAGCACGGGGTAAGATACAGAGTAAATCTCCCACTACACTGTCCCCATCAAACACTCCCAGGACAGGTGCAGCATAGGATTAGATACAGAGTAAAGCTCCCTCTACACTGTCCCCATCAAACACTCCCAGGACAGGTACAGCACTGGGTTAGATACAGAGTAAAGCTCCCTCTGCACTGTCCCCATCAAACACTCCCAGGACAGGTACAACACAGAGTTAGATACAGAGTAAATCTCCCTCTACACTGTCTCCATCAAACACTCCCAGGACAGGTACAGCACGGTGTTAGATACAGAGTAAAGCTCCCTCTACACTGTCGCCATCAAACACTCCCATGACAGGTACAGCCCGGGGTTAGATACAGAGTAAAGCTCCCTCTACATGTCCCGATCAAACACTCCCAGGAAAGGTACAGCACGGGGTTAGATACAGAGTAAAGCTCCCTCTACACTGTCCCCATCAAACACTCCCAGGACAGGTACAGCACGGGGTTAGATACAGAGTAAAGCTCCCTCTACACTGTCCCCATCAAACACTCCCAGGACAGGTACAGCACGGAGTTAGATACAGAGTAAAAATCCGTGTACACCGTCCCCATCAAACACTCCCAGGACAGGTACAGCACGGGGTTAGATACAGAGTAAAGCTCCCTCTACACTGTCCCCATCAAACACTCCCAGGACAGGTACAGCACGGGGTTAGATACAGAGTAAAACTTCCTCTAAACTGTCCCCATCAAACACTCCCAGGACAGGTACAGCACGGGGTTAGATACAGAGTAAAGCTCCCTCTACACTGTCCCCATCAAACACTCCCAGGACAGGTACAGCACGGGGTTAGATACAGAGTAAAAATCCCTGTACACCGTCCCCATCAAACACTCCCAGGACAGGTACAGCACGGGGTTAGATACAGAGTAAAGCTCCCTCTACACTGTCCCCATCAAACACTCCCAGGACAGGTACAGCACGGGGTTAGATACAGAGTAAAGCTCCCTCTGCACTGTCCCCATCAAACACTCCCAGGACAGGTACAGCATGGGGTTAGATACAGAGTAAAGCTCCCTCTTCACTGTCCCCATCAAACACTCCCAGGACAGGTACAGCACGGGGTTAGATACAGAGTAAAGCTCCCTCTACACCGTCCCCATCAAACACTCCCAGGACAGGTACAGCACGGGGTTAGATACAGAGTAAAGCTCCCTCTACACCGTCCCCATCAAACACTCCCAGGACAGGTACAGCGCAGGGTTAGATACAGAGTAAAGCTCCCCCTACACTGTCCCCATCAAACACTCCCAGGACAGGTACAGCACGGGGTTAGATACAGAGTAAAGCTCCCTCTACACTGTCCCCATCAAACACTCCCAGGACAGGTACAGCGCAGGGTTAGATACAGAGTAAAGCTCCCCCTACACTGTCCCCATCAAACACTCCCAGGACAGGTACAGCACGGGGTTAGATACAGAGTAAAGCTCCCTCTACACTGTCCCCATCAAACACTCCCAGGACAGGTACAGCATGGGGTTAGATACAGAGTAAAGCTCCCTCTACACTGTCCCCATCAAACACTCCCAGGACAGGTACAGCACGGGGTTAGATACAGAGTAAAGCTCCCTCTGCACTGTCCCCATCAAACACTCCCAGGACAGGTACAGCATGGGGTTAGATACAGAGTAAAGCTCCCTCTTCACTGTCCCCATCAAACACTCCCAGGACAGGTACAGCACGGGGTTAGATACAGAGTAAAGCTCCCTCTACACCGTCCCCATCAAACACTCCCAGGACAGGTACAGCACGGGGTTAGATACAGAGTAAAGCTCCCTCTACACCGTCCCCATCAAACACTCCCAGGACAGGTACAGCGCAGGGTTAGATACAGAGTAAAGCTCCCCCTACACTGTCCCTATCAAACACTCCCAGGACAGGTACAGCACGGGGTTAGATACAGAGTAAAGCTCCCTCTACACTGTCCCCATCAAACACTCCCAGGACAGGTACAGCGCAGGGTTAGATACAGAGTAAAGCTCCCCCTACACTGTCCCCATCAAACACTCCCAGGACAGGTACCGCACGGGGTTAGATACAGAGTAAAGCTCCCTCTACACTGTCCTCATCAAACACTCCCAGGACAGGTACAGCACGGGGTTAGATACAGAGTAAAGCTCCCTCTACACTGTCCCCATCAAACACTCACAGGACAGGTACAGCATGGGGTTAGATACAGAGTAAAGCTCCCTCTACACTGTCCTTGCCCCAGTGCCATCCAGCAGAAAAGTCCAGTTTTCAGACGGGCAAAACTAACGAGCCAGAAAACGAAAGAAGGATATGAATTAATAACATTCAAGCTCTCCCATCCCGAGCCTACACCCACGCCCCCTGGCCACACCCCCACTACCAGGCCACGCCCCTGCCCCCAGGTCACACCCCTGCCCCAGGCCACGCCCCGACACCCCACACCCCCTCCCCGCGCATCCACAAGTGTGCTGTCAGCAAAAGGAACTCTCATTGCTCCCCGGCCTTTCACCACTCAGGACGTCCCAAAGTGATTCACTAACAGCGAAGGACTTCTTTTGAACTGTGATCACTGTTGTGATGTAGGAAGCACAGCTGCCGATTTGCACACAGCAAGATCCCACACACAGCAATGTGATAATGACCCAGACACCAGGGAGAACTCTCCTCCCGACTCTTCTTCCAATAGCAACTGGGGGATCTTTTACACCCACCTGAGGGGGCAGACAGGGGCTTCAGTTTAACATCCAAAACACCTCAATTGCATCAGTCAGCGCTCCCTCAGTACTGACCCTCCGACAGTGCGGCACTCCCTCAGTACTGACCCTCCGACAGTGCGGCGCTCCCTCAGTACTGACCCTCCGACAGTGCGGCACTCCCTCAGTACTGACCCTCCGACAGTGCGGCGCTCCCTCAGTACTGACCCTCCGACAGTGCGGCGCTCCCTCAGTACTGACCCTCCGACAGTGCGGCACTCCCTCAGTCCTGACCCTCCAACAGTGCGGCACTCCCTCAGTCCTGACCCTCCGACAGTGCGGCACTCCCTCAGTACTGACCCTCTGACAGTGCGGCGCTCCCTCAGTACTGACCCTCCGACAGCGCGGCACTCCCTCAGTACTGACCCTCCGACAGTGCGGCGCTCCCTCAGTACTGACCCTCCGACAGTGCGGCACTCCCTCAGTCCTGACCCTCCGACAGTGCGGCACTCCCTCAGTCCTGACCCTCCGACAGTGCGGCACTCCCTCAGTACTGACCCTCCGACAGTGCGGCACTCCCTCAGTACTGACCCTCCGACACTGCGGCACTCCCTCAGTACTGACCCTCCAACAGTGCGGCACTCCCTCAGTACTGACCCACCGACAGTGCGGCACTCCCTCAGTACTGACCCTCCGACAGTGCAGTGCTCCCTCAGTACTGACCCTCCGACAGTGCGGTGCTCCCTTAGTACTGACCCTCCGACAGTGCGGCACTCCCTCAGTACTGACCTTCCGACAGTGCGGCGCTCCCTCAGTACTGACCCTCCGACAGTGCGGCGCTCCCTCAGTACTGACCCTCCGACAGTGCGGCGCTCCCTCAGTACTGACCCTCCGACAGTGCAGCGCTCCCTCAGTACTGACCCTCCGACAGTGCGGTGCTCCCTCAGTACTGACCCTCCGACAGTGCGGCGCACCCTCAGTACTGACCCTCCGACAGTGCGGCACTCCCTCAGTACTGACCCTCCGACAGTGCGGCGCTCCCTCAGTACTGACCGTCCGACAGTGCGGCGCTCCCTCAGTACTGACCCTCCGACAGTGCGGCGCTCCCTCAGTACTGACCCACCGACAGTGCGGCACTCCCTCAGTACTGACCCACCGACAGTGCGGCACTCCCTCAGTACTGACCCACCGACAGTGCGGCACTCCCTCAGTACTGACCCTCCGACAGTGCGGTGCTCCCTCAGTACTGACCCTCCGACAGTGCGGTGCTCCCTCAGTACTGACCCTCCGACAGTGCGGCACTCCCTCAGTACTGACCCTCCGACAGTGCGGCACTCCCTCAGTCCTGACCCTCCGACAGTGCGACGCTCCCTCAGTATTGACCCTCCGACAGCGCGGCGCTCCCTCAGTACTGACCCTCCGACAGTGCGGCACTCCCTCAGTACTGACCCACCGACAGTGCGGCACTCCCTCAGTACTGACCCACCAACAGTGCGGCGCTCCCTCAGTACTGACCCTCCGACAGTGCGGTGCTCCCTCAGTACTGACCCTCCGACAGTGCGGCGCTCCCTCAGTACTGACCCTCCGACAGTGCGGTGCTCCCTCAGTACTGACCCTCCGACAATGCGGCGCTCCCTCAGTACTGACCCTCCGACAGTGCGGTGCTCCCTCAGTACTGACCCTCCGACAGTGCGGTGCTCCCTCAGTACTGACCCTCCGACAGTGCGGTGCTCCCTCAGTACTGACCCTCCGACAGTGCGGCGCTCCCTCAGTACTGACCCTCCGACAGTGCGGTGCTCCCTCAGTACTGACCCTCCGACAGTGCGGCGCTCCCTCAGTACTGACCCTCCGACAGTGCGGCGCTCCCTCAGGGCTGACCCTCCGACAGTGCGGCGCTCCCTCAGGGCTGATCCTCGCATTGTCAACACTCACCGCCTCCTGTGGACACCACTTGCTCTATCTCCAGAGCTGCAAGGCACGGATATGGTCCGGGCAAGAGACGTAGGCAGCCAGATCGAGCTGCCCTCACCAAGTCTGACCACGACCCAGTCCCCTCCCCCTACCCGCCTCCTCTCCCTTCAACACCGGGCGAGTAGAAAGACCAGCAGCCAAGGAGGAAGGTCTGAAATGCAGACGCAGCTTAGGAACGAGGCACTGCATCCTCTCACACTCAGCGAGGACGTTAAACGCTGCATGGGGGGGGGCGGTGGAGGGTGGGGGGAGAGAGTCGGGAGGCGGAATCCAACCAAATCCACACAGCGACGTCGGCAAGCACAGGGAGTGCGCAACACACTTCCCAGCCCCAGCCCCAGCCCCAATAGGTTGGAGCATGCTGCAGACCCCTTCCTCACAGCGAGCTCAGAGCTGTGCAAGCCTCAGTATTGGGAGCCAATCTGACGCTGCGGGTTAAACGCCCATTCTGAGGTTGAGAGAGAATCTAACCATCGCCCCTTGGCATTCAATGGCATTACCATCACTGAATCCCCCACTATCAACATCCTGGGGGTTACCATTGACCAGAAACTGAACTGGACCAGCCATATAAATACTTTGACTGCAAGAGCAGGTCAGAGGCTGGGAATCCTGCGGAGAGTAACTCACCTCCTGACTCCCCAAAGCCTGTCCACCATCTACAAGACACAAGTCAGGAGTGTGATGGAATACTCCCCACTTGCCTGGACGAGTGCAGCTCCCACAACACTCAAGAAGCTCGACACCATCCAGGACAAAGCAGCCCCGCTTGATCAGCACCCCATCCACAAACATTCACTCCCTCCACCACCGACGCACAGTAGCAGCAGTGTGTGTACCATCTACAAGATGCACTGCAGCAACTCACCAAGGCTCCTTAGACAGCACCTTCCAAATCCACGACCTCTACCATCTAGAAGGACAAGGGCAGCAGACACATGGGGAACACCACCACCTGGAAGTTCCCCTCCAAACCACACACCATCCTGAGTTGGAAATATATCGGCCGTTCCTTCACTGTCGCTGGGTCAAAATTCTGGAACTCCCTCCCTAACAGCACGGTGGGTGTACCTACACCACAGGGTCCAAATCCTGGCACTCCCTCCCTAACAGCACGGTGGGTGTACCTACACCACATGGACTGCAGCGGCTCAAGAAGGCGGCTCACCCACCACCTCCTCGAGGGGGCAATTAGGGACGGGCAGTAAACGCTGGGCCCGGCCAGCGACGCCCACATCCCGTGAATGAATATAACAAAAAAGTATGAGTGTGAAAAGGCCAGTGCCAAACATCGTAGCGGGAGAACCTTCTCCAGACCCGACTGAAGTGGTTCAGTGGGGTGGCTCACCAAACCCCCCCCCCAGCTTCCCGGTGGTAGGGGAACCAATAAATAGGCGTCCTGAGAATGAATTAAAACAAATAAACCAAACAGGTGCTCCGGGCAGTCACGCAAAATGGGACAATAAGGCCAGGTACAGCTCCGAATTTCAACGTGCTTCTCCTGGCCGAAATTCTCTTCAAGACGGGGCGCAGAAAAATAACCAGCGTAAGATACACAATTTTCGTTTTTTTTTTTAAAACTTTCATTTGCAAAATACTGTACATTGAACTCAAAAGCACGCCAATCCAAACCCGGGCGTATGCGAGATTTGTCAGTCCTCATGTGCGAGGGGATGTGGGACCCTCCCATCCGCCCCCCCCCACCTTCGTTTTGATTGTGAGCTTGGAAGGGGTACCCGGGCGCCGGGGGGGGGGGGGGGGGGGGGTAGTTATGGGTGGCGCACGTCACACAGTGTCAGTCACACGGTTAAGTTTTCCCCCTCCCGTCCCCGTCACTCTCATCCACCTGCCACCCGCACCCCCCCCCCACCCAACGGTGACAGCTCTGAATTTAACCAGTGGCAGACACGCTTCCCCTGGGAGGTCAGGGTGGGGGGTGGGAGGGGGAGGCGGTGGGGGGGGTTGGGGTCCAGGCAACCCTGCTGCCGGCCGGGATATTTGTGCCTGTAAGACCACGCAGTGTGAACGCGGGACCTGTGTCTCTCCCCCGCCACCCCCACCTTCGGTGCTGAGTCGTGGGTCACGGAGGGTGGGTCGGGGGGAGGGTGGTGAGTCCCTGTTACAGGAGGAACTTTCTCCAGCACCATCCACCGCCTCAGGGATGTACAGCGGCGCCGCTCGGTACCTTTTCCTGTCGCGGGGTCACCGTTGCGGTGTGGGAAGCGCCGATTTGCGCGCAGCAAGATCCCACGGACAGCGGCGTGTTAACGACCTCGTGGGGGTGATGCTGGTCGGTCGGGGGGTGGGGGAGAGAATAAATACTGGTCCCCGGGGACATGGGGCCACACCCACCCCTCCCCCACTCTCCGCCCGACAGCAGGCTGTGGGATCAGTTTGCATCCAGCTCGAGGGGGCGGGCGGGGAGCCTGGGTTTCACGCCCTCGGCCGACAGGCACCTCCGACACTGCGGCACTCCCCCCAGCGCTGGCGCAGGGGACATCTCTTGGCGCGGGGAGGCCAGCGGATGGTGCGAGGGAGCAGCCACAGGGAGGAAGTCACGGAGACGGACTCCCAGCGGGTCACGGGCTGACTTGCCGGAATGATCTACTCCACCGGCCGACCCTCAGCAAGAAATCGGAACCGGATTCCCCCCCCGCCCCCGCCCCCTCCGATCTGAGTCCTGTCGGCTGATGCAGGACGTGCTCAGCTCTCTCCGCCAAGCCCCACCCCGAGCCCTCGGTTCGCCGCACGTTCCCCACGTTCCAGTATCACCGGGCGTCCCACCAAAGCGGGCCGGCAGCAATGCGCCCCCCCCCCCAACCCAGCCCAGCTGCCGCCTGAAACAGCCACAGAGCCGGGGGTCTCCCCGATTTAAGGTGCAACATTCTCCACACAGCCCGAGGGAGACGCCCGGTACCATGAGGTTAAAAGGTTCTTGGTTTTTTTTTTGCATTTTAAACAGGAATATAAAAAACAGGCAGTGTGATCTACTTCATAAAAATGTCTGACTTTAGGAAAAGGTGAAACGGGGCAGGATTCTGCGGTCTGTACTTGTGTACATCGTATGCAGTGTGTGTGAGAGTGTGAGTGTGTGTGCGCTTGTTCGTGAGTGAGAGTTGTACAGTGTGTAAGTGAGGGAGAGAGGGCGAGGGTGAGAGAGGGCGAGGGCGAGAGAGGGCGAGGGCGAGAGAGGGCGAGGGCGAGAGCGAGAGAGGGCGAGAGCGAGAGAGGGCGAGAGCGAGAGAGGGCGAGGGCGAGAGAGGGCGAGAGAGGGCGAGGGCGAGGGTGAGACAGAGAAATTGAGAGAGAGTGAGAGAGTGAGAGAAGTGAGAGTGAGTGAGTGAGGGAGATTGAGAGAAAGAGAGAGAGAGAAAGAGAGAGAGAGAGAGAGAGAGTCAGAGTGAGAGAGTCAGAGTGAGAGAGTCAGAGTGAGAGAGTCAGAGTGAGAGAGTCAGAGTGAGAGAGTCAGAGTGAGAGAGTCAGAGTGAGAGAGTCAGAGTGAGATTGGGGGGGCGAGAGAGGGAGGGGCGAAAGAGGGGGGGGCGAGATAATGGGAGTATGTGTGTGTGTGTGAGCGAGAGGCGGTATGTATGAGAGAGTGTGTGTGTGTGTGTGTGTGTGAGCGAGAGGCTGTATGTATGAGAGAGAGAGTGTGTGTGTGTGTGTGTGTGTGTGTGTGAGCGAGAGGCGGTATGTATGAGAGAGTGTGTGTGTGTGTGTGTGTGTGTGTGTGAGCGAGAGGCGGTATGTATGAGAGAGTGTGTGTGTGTGTGTGTGTGTGAGCGAGAGGCTGTATGTATGAGAGAGTGTGTGTGTGTGTGTGTGTGTGTGTGTGTGTGTGTGAGCGAGAGGCTGTATGTATGAGAGAGTGTGTGTGTGTGACTGTGAGGGTGCGTGTTTTGTAGGCGTGTGTAAGAATCTGTTTCTTTTAATATAAAAACACAACTTCAGTACTTTATAAACCCTCAACCCGCTTAGCATCAGTTCACTTGCTCGGTCCCATGTCTATGTATCGTCCATGCCCGAGTTGCCATCTTCAGGGAAAGTTTCCCATGCTGGCCTGTTCCTGCTCTCAGAGAGGAGGGGGGATTTCTGACATCATCACAGGCAGGAAGCTCACTGGTGTTCGGGGGTGGGGGGAGGGGTGGGGGGGGTAGGGGTAGCTCTGCCCCTCACCCCACCCTCCACACGCCTGCTACTTCTGGCCCGGCTGTCCTCCAACCTCAGGCTCCAACTGAGCTTCCACCAGTCTGTAGAGCTCCATGGTGGCCCGGGCGTCTTCCACGGACGAGTGGCCTTGTTTCCCCACCTGAGGAGAGATCAAACAGGAGAGAGCTTCAGAAAGGGCTGCGCGGAACCACCCAGCACAAGAACTGGCCACTCGGCCCATCGTACCTCTGCCGCCACTTTGAAAGATCTATCCAATTAGTCCCCACTTTTCCCCCAGAGCCCTGCGTACTTTTCCCCTTCCAGTATTTATCCAATTCCCCCCCTTTTGAAAGTTCCTATTGAATCTGCTTCCACCGCCCTTTCAGGCAGCGCCTTCCAGATCACAACAACTCACTGTGTAAATAAAAACAAACTCTCCTCATCTCCCCCTCTGGTTCTTTTCCCGATTCTCTTCAATTTGTGTCCCCCTCTGGTTACTGACCCTCCTGCCCAGTGGAAACAGTTTCTCCTCATTTACTCTGTCCAAACCCCCTTCCTGATTCCGAACGCCTCGATTCAATCTCCCCCTTAACCGTCTCCGCTCTGAGAACAATCCCAGTTTCTCCCAGTCTCTCCACCTATTTATCTTGGGCTGTGGCTTTAAAAACTACCATGGCTGCAGTTGAGAGACTTGTTCACTGGAGCCGGATGGGGAATATCTATATTGTTGCTATCCTGGAACAGAGGGTGAAATAAATGAACAGGATGGGGGCCAGAAAGGAGTCCTGGACTAGGGGGAACTGCCTGACGACAGCATTTGAATTGGCTCCTGACCAGGTGACCAGGGTTGTGTGTGATAATAGTGCAGGCAGTACAGCTCCTAGCCTGCAAAGAGGGAAGACCTAAAATCCCTCTCTGCTGTTTGTAAGATTCCAGTATTTCTGCTATAGTAACCAGCTGGCTATCCCTCACATCTCTATAACCTGCTTTCTCTGAAAACCCTTGTCAAGAGGAAAAGGGGGAAAAAAATCACCAGACGTTGAAAAGCAAGTTTTCCAACCAGTGAACCACAGACTGAAAGTGTGTGTGTGTGCATATATATATATATATATATATATATATACACACACACACAGGGGTTTAAGAAGGGGTAGAGTTTAAGTTACTGAGTTAGAAGTTAGCAGTTCATAATTCTTTCCTTTGCCACTAGTTAAAGACGATTTCAATAAAGTTATTTACTTGTTAGGTTTACACACCTGGTGCTCGGATTCTGTTACCCTAAATTAAACAGTCAGGTAGAATTGGGGCAATCTGTGGGTTTGGTCAAACTGTTCACATATGTCACGGGTCGGGGAACAGCGGAGCTGGATATTACAGCGCACTCTCCCCAGTGAGTCGTGACAACACATGAACCGAAGTCCCTCATCCCAGGTCCCATTCTGGGTAAATCTACCTCCGCACCCTCTCCGAGGCCCTGGCATCCTTCGCAAAGTGCGGGGCGCAGAGATGGGCACGGTGCTCCAGCTGGAGATCAAACCAGACAGACTTAAAAACAAAACGATCCACGTAACCAAGAGACGGCGGGTCCTTGCGTTACGCAGTGATGGGCATTACAACAACTTACATTTCTATGGCACCTTGAATGCAGTGAAACGTCCCAAGGTGCTTCACAGGAACAAAGTCTGACCCCGAGCCATCTCAGGAGGCAAGAGGGACAGGTGACTGAAAGCTCGGTCAAAGAGGTCTGTTTTAAGCAGCGTCGTAAAGAGAGGAGAAGAGAGAGAGAGAGAGAATGTGTGATGGAGAGGTTTAGGGAGGGAATTGCAGAGCTCAGGAACGCCCAGGCAGCTGAAGGGACGACCGCTAATGGTGGAGTGATGGAAATCGGTGCACACTCAAGAGGCCGGAATTGGAGGAGCGCAGATATCTCGGAGGGTTGTAGGGGCTGGAGGAGGTTACAGAGATAGGGAGGGGTGTAGGGGCTGGAGGAGGTTACAGAGATAGGGAGGGGTGTAGGGGCTGGAGGAGGTTACAGAGATAGGGAGGGGTGTAGGAGCTGGAGGAGGTTACAGAGATAGGGAGGGGTGTAGGGGCTGGAGGAGGTTACAGAGATAGGGAGGGGTGTAGGGGCTGGAGGAGGTTACAGAGATAGGGAGGGGTGTAGGGGCTGGAGGAGGTTACAGAGATAGGGAGGGGTGTAGGCGCTGGAGGAGGTTAAAGAGATAAGGAGGGGTGTAGGGGCTGGAGGAGGTTACAGAGATAGGGAGGGGTGTAGGAGCTGGAGGAGGTTACAGAGATAGGGAGGGGTGTAGGGAGGTTACAGAGATAGGGAGGGGTGTAGGGGCTGGAGGAGATTACAGAGATAGGGAGGGGTGTAGGGACTGGAGGAGGTTACAGAGATAGGGAGGGGGTGTAGGGGCTGGAGGAGGTTACAGAGATAGGGAGGGGTGTAGGGTCTGGAGGAGGTTACAGAGATAGGGAGGTGTGTAGGGGCTGGAGGAGGTTACAGAGATAGGGAGGGGTGTCGGGGCTGGAGGAGGTTACAGAGATAGGGAGGGGTGTAGGGGCTGGAGGAGGTTACAGAGATAGGGAGGGGTGTAGGGGCTGGAGGAGGTTACAGAGATAGGGAGGGGTGTAGGGGCTGGAGGATGTTACAGAGAGAGGGAGGGGTGTAGGGGCTGGAGGAGGTTACAGAGATAGGGAGGGGTGTAGGGACTGGAGGAGGTTCCAGAGATAGGGAGGGGGTGTAGGGGCTGGAGGAGGTTACAGAGATAGGGAGGGGTGTCGGGGCTGGAGGAGGTTACAGAGATACGGAGGGCTGTACTGGCTGGAGGAGGTTACAGAGATAGGGAGTGGTGTAGGAGCGGGAGGAGGTTACAGAGATAGGGAGGGGGTGTAGGGGCTGGAGGAGGTTACAGAGATAGGGAGGGGTGTAGGGGCTGGAGGAGGTTAGAGATAGGGAGGGGTGTAGGGGCTGGAGGAGGTTACAGAGATAGGGAGGGCTGTAGGAGGTTACAGAGATAGGGAGGGGTGTAGGGGCTGGAAGAGGTTACAGAGATAGGGAGGGGGTGTAGGGGCTGGAGGAGGTTACAGAGATACGGAGGGCTGTACTGGCTGGAGGAGGTTACAGAGATAGGGAGTGGTGTAGGAGCGGGAGGAGGTTACAGAGATAGGGAGGGGGGTGTCGGGGCTGGAGGAGGTTACAGAGATAGGGAGGGGTGTAGGGGCTGGAGGAGGTTACAGAGATAGGGAGGGGTGTAGGGGCTGGAGGAGGTTACAGAGATAGGGAGGGGTGTAGGGGCTGGAGGAGGTTACAGAGATAGGGAGGTGTGTAGGGGCTGGAGGAGGTTACAGAGATAGGGAGGGGTGTAGGGGCTGGAGGAGGTTACAGAGATAGGGAGTGGTGTAGGAGCGGGAGGAGGTTCCAGAGATAGGGAGGGGTGTAGGAGCGGGAGGAGGTTACAGAGATAGGGAGTGGTGTAGGAGCGGGAGGAGGTTCCAGAGATAGGGAGGGGTGTAGGAGCGGGAGGAGGTTACAGAGATAGGGAGGGGGTGTAGGGGCTGGAGGAGGTTAGAGATAAGGAGGGGTGTAGGGGCTGGAGGAGGTTACAGAGATAGGGAGGGGTGTAGGGGCTGGAGGAGGTTACAGAGATAGGGAGGGGGTGTAGGGGCTGGAGGAGGTGACAGAGATAGGGAGGGGGTGTAGGGGCTGGAGGAGGTGACAGAGATAGGGAGGGGTGTAGGGGCTGGAGGAGGTGACAGAGATAGGGAGTGGTGTAGGAGCGGGAGGAGGTTACAGAGATAGGGAGGGGGTGTCGGGGCTGGAGGAGGTGACAGAGATAGGGAGGGGTGTAGGGGCTGGAGGAGGTGACAGAGATAGGGAGGGGAGGAGGAATTTGAAACCAAGGCCTTGCTGGACTGGGGGCCAGTGCAGATTCGCGAGCACGAGGGAGGTGATGGGGGTCGGGGAGGTTGGTTTTGTGGGGGGGGGGGGGGGGGGGGGAGGTTGGTTTGGGGGCGGGGGGGGGTTGCGGAGAGAGAGAGAGAGAGAGAGAGAGACTTGGTTCGGGTTGGGGTACGGCTGTCCCTGGGCTGTGGGCGGCACTGACCTACCTGGATGTCTCGATGAAGCAGCTGCTTTGTCAGTCGCTTCAGGGATACAGATTCCTTCTCGGGGAAGCCCGCCTTCCTGTTCAGGAGCGGGATTTTCGAGGTGTCCCTGGTCAGCGACTGCGGGTGGAAGTAGTTGAGTGCCTTGAAGTCATTGTGCACCGCGTGGCCGACCACAATCTTGCCGCAGAGGACCTTTAATATCTGCAAGGCAGTCGGGTCGGAACGTGAAAACGGGTGGCAAGACAGCCGACAGAGTCATAGACCACCCCCCCCCTCCCCCCCCCCACCCCCCAAACTACGCACCCCAGGACCGGGCCTTGGAGGCGGAGCAGTGCAAACTCCCCAGAACCATCCCGCGACCGAGAGGGGACGGACGCGACGCGTATTCCCTCGAGTGTAGAAGACTAAGGGGTGATGTCATCGAGGGGTTTAAGCTGACGAAAGGATTCGGCGGGGTCGATAAAGAGAAACTATTTCAAGTGCTGGCGGAGGGGGTGTGTCCCCCCTCCCCACCCACCCCCAGAACAAGGTGGGGGCGGGGGGGGGGGGGCACAGAACCTTAAAACGAGAGCCAAAGGGGGTGATGTCAGGAAGCACTTCTTCACACACACAGGGGAGTGCGAATCCGGAACTCACTCTCCCCCCTCCCACCCCCCAAAAAAATCCATCGAGACTGAGGTGTCAATTGAGAATGTGAACCTGAGATTGATAGGTTTAGATTTTTGTTGGGTAGCAGGGGGGCGGGGACTAAGGGCTCTGGGACCAAGGTGGAGTTAAGATACAGATCGGCACTGATCTAACTGGAGGGTGGACGGACTCAAGAGGGGCTAAATGGCCTCCTGCTCCTGCGCGACTGGCTTGAGAGGGGCTAAATGGCCTCCTCCAGTTCCTGTGTAATTAGGCTCAAGAAGGGGGCTGACTGGCCTCTTCCTGCTCCTGTGGAACAGGCTCGTGAAGAGGGCTGAATGGACTCCTCCTGTTCCTTGGTGACAGGCTCAGAGGGACTGAAAGACCTCCCCTTGTTCTTGTGGAACAGAATTGAGGGGCTGAATGGCCTCCACCTGTTCCTATGTAACGGGCTCGAGGGGTGTGAATGGCCTCCTCCTGTTCCTGTGTAACAGGCTCGAGAAGGGGCTGAATGGGATCCTCCTGTTCCTGTGTAACAGGCTCGAGAAGGGGCTGAATGGCCTCCTCCTGTTCCTGTGTAACAGGCTCGAGAAGGGGCTGAATGGGATCCTCCTGTTCCTGTGTGACAGGCTCGAGAAGGGGCTGAATGGGCCTCCTCCTGTTCCTGTGTAACAGGCTCGAGAAGGGGCTGAATGGGATCCTCCTGTTCCTGTGTAACAGGCTCGAGAGGGGCTGAATGGCCTCCTCCTGTTCCTGTGTAACAGGCTCGAGGAGGGGGCTGAATGGGGCCTCCTCCTGTTCCTGTGTAACAGGCTCGAGGAGGGGGCTGAATGGAGCCTCCTCCTGTTCCTGTGTAACAGGCTCGAGGAGGGGGCTGAATGGGGCCTCCTCCTGTTCCTGTGGTGCTGCTGGGTTAGCCCAGTCCTCCACACGGGCCTCCCGACAACCCCCAGCGCCTCGCGCCCACCACTCTGGCACCCGCCACCCCCCCCCGCCCGCAAATCCCAGCCGCAGCCCACACGCCCGCCCCCCACCGCCACCACACTGGCTGGGCAGGGGGGGGGGTCAATTGAAAGCGTTACACTGAAAGACCTTACCTCTTTCTGTGCCAGTTTGAAGGGTGTGGCGTTTTTCATGTGCTGCCTGCGGATGCCGCTCCAGCGGGTACGGTAGTTGGTGATGGGGTTCGGGGGGAGGATGTACTTGTCGTAGACCAGGTCTCCGTCGTAGCCGATGACGCTGCACCGCGCCAGCTCGCTCCTCTTCCCCCCCTGGCCCGTGCCCACCATCTCACAATCCAGGGCCACGCACTTGTAGGGCCGGGATGGGGGGGCGGTGGGTACCGGTGCCGGTGCCGCGGGCGAGGGTCGGGAGGCTGCTCTGGCACTCGCTGAGGAGCAGGTCCCTCTCCGGCGGCCGGGAGGAGGAGGGGGAGGGGCCCTTCCACGGCCGGACGGCCCCCTTGCCCGGCGGCCGGCTCCCTGGCGTCTGCGCCCCGTTGGCGACGCCGGCACACGCCAGCCTCGCGGCACACGAGCCGGGGAGGGGCGCCCGCGCCGGCTGGCAGGGCTTGGAGCCGTTGGACCACCCCGCCGGCGGCAAGCTGGACCCCCTCTCCGGCGCCGCCCTGGACCCCCGTTTCTTGCTGAGGTAGCCCCTCCTCTCCAGGTAGGCGCGTCTCTTCAGGAAGCGCTGGTGCTTGAGGCTATGCTGGGCCAGCTTCTTGGGCTTGCCGACGGTGAAGTCCAGGTTCAGCGTTAAATCCGACATGGCGTGGGCGGCCGCGGGAGGGAGCAGCGCCCGCACCCCCCCCCCCCGCCACCACCACCTCACCTGAGGCCGGTCCGGTCCGGCAGGCAAAACAGGCACCCAGGGGACCCCCCCCCCTCCTCCTCTCCAGACTCCTCGGCTAGACCCGCCCGTCAGAGG
The DNA here is from genome assembly GCA_026770705.1 of Isurus oxyrinchus. NCBI lineage: Eukaryota > Metazoa > Chordata > Chondrichthyes > Lamniformes > Lamnidae > Isurus > Isurus oxyrinchus. Next base: position 25,846 of record JANJGN010002165.1, read on the forward strand.
CCAACGCAGCCATAACGACACCTGAAATCGAGGCAGGAAACGTGGGGAGGTCAGAACTGAGAGGTGCCAGCCACCTGGAAACACCAAACGCTTCGCTCTGGGAAAGAGGAGGCCAAGGAGGAGCTGACCCGATCGAGGGCCTTGAACATTCGGAAAGGGTTTCGATAGGGTCGACGCAGACGGAGACCGCTTGTCGGGAGGGGAGGGGAGACCAGAACTGGTGGGGGGGGGGGGGGGGGGGGGGAGAGGGGGGGGGTGGGGCCCAATCAATGTATAAGTCAGTCGCTGATGAACCCGATGGGGGGATTCAGGAGAAACATCTTTACCCAGACATGTGGGGAGACAGCCGGATCGGTGACCATAAAAATCTGGGTCACTCCTGCCCCTTGAGGGGAAGGGAAATCTGCTGTCCTTACCCGGTCTGGCCCACACGTGACTCCAGACCCCACAGCCCACGTCCTCTGCCCCTGATCAAACAGCTCAGTTCCAGGGTGGGCATTGACCCTCCGACAGTGCGGCACTCCCTCAGTACTGACCCTCCGACAGTGCGGCACTCCCTCAGTACTGACCCTCCGACAGTGCCTCACTCCCTCAGTACTGACCCTCCGACAGTGCCTCACTCCCTCAGTACTGACCCTCCGACAGTGCGGTGCTCCCTCAGTACTGACCCTCCGACAGTGCCTCACTCCCTCAGCACTGACCCTCCGACAGTGCCTCACTCCCTCAGCACTGACCCTCCGACAGTGCCTCACTCCCTCAGTACTGACCCTCCGACAGTGCGGCACTCCCTCAGTACTGACCCTCCGACAGTGCCTCACTCCCTCAGCACTGACCCTCCGACAGTGCGGCACTCCCTCAGCACTGACCTTCCGACAGTGCGGCGCTCCCTCAGTACTGACCCTCCGACAGCGCAGCTGTCCCTCACTACTGACCTTCCGACAGTGCAGCGCTCCCTCAGTACTGACCCTCCGACAGTGCAGCACTCCCTCAGTACTGACCCTCCGAAAGTGCGGCACTCCCTCAGTACTGACCCTCCGACAGTGCGGCACTCCCTCAGTACTGACCCTCCGACAGTGCGGCACTCCCTCAGTACTGACCATCCGACAGTGCAGCCTTCCCTCAGTACTGACCCTCCGACAGTGCGGCGCTCCCCTCAGTATTGACCCTCCGACAGCGCGACGCTCCCTCAGTATTGACCCTCCGACAGTGCGGCGCTCCCCTCAGTACTGACCCTCCGACAGTGCGGCGCTCCCTCAGTACTGACCCTCCGACAGTGCGGCGCTCCCTCAGTACTGACTCTCCGACAGTGTGGCATTCCCTCAGTACTGAGCCTCCAACAGTGCGGCACTCCCTCAGTACTGACCCTCCGACAGTGCGGCGCTCCCTCTGTACTGACCCTCCGACAGTCCGGCGCTCCCTCAGTACTGACCCTCCGACAGTGCGGCGCTCCCTCAGTACTGACCCTCCGACAGTGCGGCGCTCCCTCAGCACTGACCCTCCGACAGTGCGGCACTCCCTCAGCACTGACCCTCCGACAGTGCGGCTCTCCCTCAGTATTGACCCTCCGACAGTGCGGCGCTCCCTCAGTACTGAGCCTCCGACAGTGCGGCACTCCCTCAGTACTGACGCTGTGACAGTGCTGCACTCCCTCAGTACTGACCCTGTGACAGTGCTGCACTCACTCAGTACTGACCCTCCGACAGTGCGGCACTCCTTCAGTACTGACCCTCCGACAGTGCGGCACTCCCTCAGTACTGACCCTCCGACAGTGCGGCACTCCCTCAGTATTGACCCTCCGACAGCGCGGCACTCCCTCAGTATTGACCCTCCGACAGCGCGACGCTCCCTCAGTATTGACCCTCCGACAGCGCGACGCTCCCTCAGTATTGACCCTCCGACAGTGCGGCGCTCCCTCAGTACTGACCCTCCGACAGTGCGGCGCTCCCTCAGTACTGACTCTCCGACAGTGCGGCACTCCCTCAGTACTGACCCTCCGACAGTGCGGCACTCCCTCAGTACTGACCCTCCGACAGTGCGGCGCTCCCTCAGTACTGACCCTCCGACAGTGCGGCGCTCCCTCAGTACTGACCCTCCGACAGTGCGGCGCTTCCTCAGTACTGACCCTCCGGCAGTGCGGCGCTCCCTCAGTACTGACCCTCCGACAGTGCGGCGCTCCCTCAGTATTGACCCTCCGACATTGCGGCGCTCCCTCAGTATTGACCCTCCGACAGTGCGGCGCTCCCTCTGTACTGACCCTCCGACAGTGCGGCGCTCCCTCAGTACTGACCGTCCGACAGTGCGGCTCTCCCTCAGTATTGACCCTCCGACAGTGCGGCGCTCCCTCAGCACTGACCCTCCGACAGTGCGGCACTCCCTCAACACTGACCCTCCGACAGTGCGGCACTCCCTCAGCACTGACCCTCCGACAGTGCGGCGCTCCCTCAGTACTGAGCCTCCGACAGTGCGGCACTCCCTCAGTACTGACCCTGTGACAGTGCTGCACTCACTCAGTACTGACCCTCCGACAGTGCGGCACTCCCTCAGTACTCACCCTCCGACAGTGCAGCGCTCCTCTAGTAATTGACCCTCCGACACTGCGGCGCTCCCTCAGTACTGACTCTCCCCCAGTGCGGCACTCCCTCAGTACTGACCCTCCGACAGTGCGGCGCTTCCTCAGTACTGACCCTCCGACAGTGCGGCGCTCCCTCAGTACTGACCCTCCGACAGTGCGGCGCTCCCTCAGTATTGACCCTCCGACATTGCGGCGCTCCCTCAGTATTGACCCTCCGACAGTGCGGCGCTCCCTCTGTACTGACCCTCCGACAGTGCGGCGCTCCCTCAGTACTGACCGTCCGACAGTGCGGCTCTCCCTCAGTATTGACCCTCCGACAGTGCGGCGCTCCCTCAGCACTGACCCTCCGACAGTGCGGCACTCCCTCAGCACTGACCCTCCGACAGTGCGGCTCTCCCTCAGTATTGACCCTCCGACAGTGCGGCGCTCCCTCAGTACTGAGCCTCCGACAGTGCGGCACTCCCTCAGTACTGACCCTGTGACAGTGCTGCACTCACTCAGTACTGACCCTCCGACAGTGCGGCACTCCCTCAGTACTCACCCTCCGACAGTGCAGCGCTCCTCTAGTAATTGACCCTCCGACACTGCGGCGCTCCCTCAGTACTGACTCTCCCCCAGTGCGGCACTCCCTCAGTACTGACCCTCCGACAGTGCGGCGCTCCCTCGGTACTGACCCTCTGACAGTGCGGCGTTCCCTCAGTACTGACCCTCCGACACTCCCCGAGTACTGACCCTCCGACAGCGCGGCGCTCCCTCAGTACTGACCCTCCGACAGTGCGGCACTCCCTCAGTACTGACCCTCCGACAGTGCGGCGCTCCCTCAGTACTGACCCTCCGACAGTGCGGCCCTCCCTCAGTACTGACCCTCCGACAGTGTGGCGCTCCCTCAGCACTGACCCTCCGATAGTGCGGCACTCCCTCAGTACTGACCCTCCGACAGTGCGGCACTCCCTCAGTACTGACCCTCTTAGTGCAACGCTCCTTCATAACTGACCCCTCCAACAGTGTGGCACTCCCACATCACTGACCCACTGACAGTGCAGCATTCCCTCATCACTGGCCCTCCAACAGTGTGGCACTCTCTCATCACTGACCCTCCGACAGTGTGGCACTCCCTCATCACTGACCCGCTGATAGTGCGGAACTCCCTCAGTACTGACCCTCCGACAGTGCACCGATCCCTCAGCACTGACCATGCGACAGTGCGGCACTCCCTCAGCACTGACTCTCTGACAGTGCAGCACTCCCTCAGCACCGACCCTCCAATCGTACAGCTCTTTCTCAGTAGTGACCTTCCAACAGCGTGGTTCCCCCTCAGTACTGACCCTCCAACTGTGCAGTGTTCCCTCAGCACTGACCGTCCAATTGTACAGCATTCCCTCAGTACTGACCTTCCGACAGTGCGGCACTCAGTACTGACACTGGGAGTGTCGGCGGGATTTCATGCCAGAGTTCCTGGAGCGGGCCTTGAACCCACAGGATTAGGTCTGAGCTAAAGTTCTTCCAAATGACACATACTAACCCTCTGCATTCACCCGCAAATCCTCCCTCCCCCAGTTCCACACCCTACCCCTGGGGTATTGCCCCAAGGCTTGGAACAGCTGTCCAGCACATCTGAGCCAAGTGGCATGTTCCAACTGCAGGAGGCATCATGATTTATGTCCAGTTCTCCCCCTACATTCCCCGCCCCCAAACCTCACATGCCATGTACCTGAGGCACAGTCACCCCAGCTGTTGCTCAGGTAGCATATTGAATAATGGGAGGCAGTGCAGACCTGGTTCCCCTTCACCCACACACCGCTGGAAATGGGCTCCCACATGTCCGAGAAAACAGCCCCTCCTGTAGATATAGGCAGGGCTAATGAACTGCATAGGGCATTACACCCAATCCACAGGGCGACCGTTACCAAGTGAAGCCTCCCAGTGACCTTCCCAGTGCTGGAGGAGAGCATCAGGTTGGGGTTGGGGGGGGTGGGTGGTGGAATGACCGGACCTTGCGGAGGGCATCACTCCCAGTCCAGATGGCAAAGGTCCCTTGTGGGGCATCACACCCAGCCTGCCGCCACTGAGCAAGGGTGGGCTACTGGACAGCGGCGGGCACCACGGCCAGTCCAGGTGGCTCTTGCACCAAGTGAGGCATCAGGGCCCAGCTGCCCAGGGCTGAGCGCCGGGCGGGCTATTGCAGCAGGTGGGGCATCGCAGCCAGCTGCCTGGCAGGTGGGGCTGCTGGACTGTAGAGGGCATCACAGCCACTCCAGGCCACTAATGAGCCACGTGGACCACCAATTCAGTGAGGGCTGTTGGACTGTGGAAGGCATCAGAGGCAGCCAGGCCCTGGGTTGAGGGGATGGGCTGTTGCACTGTGCAAGGCATCACAGGCAGCCCGGCCCTGGGTTGAGGGGCTGGGTGGGCTGTTGGACTGTGGAAGGCATCACAGGCAGCCAGGGCCTGGGTTGAGGGGATGGGCTGTTGGACTGTGGAAGGCATCACAGGCAGCCAGGGCCTGGGTTGAGGGGATGGGCTGTTGGACTGTGGAAGGCATCACAGACAGCCAGGGCCTGGGTTGAGGGGGTGGGTGGGCTGTTGGACTGTGGAAGGCATCACAGGTCGCCAGGGCCTGGGTTGAGGGGATGGGCTGTTGGACTGTGGAAGGCATCACAGGCAGCCAGGGCCTGGGTTGAGGGGATGGGCTGTTGAACTGCGGAAGGTCTCAGCCCCCGGTGTGTGAGTGACGGTATTTGAAGCCCAATCCCAGGGTCTCTCTCTCTCTCTCTCTCTCACCCGGGATCCTGGATCACAAGCCGCCACGAGGCCTCAGGCTCCAGCGATAACTTCCGGGGTCAGCGCCGGGGGGAGGCAGGTCGGGTAGGCCGCTTCCGGGGTCAGGACGGCCGGCGCTGATTGGCGGGAACGCGGGCGGCGGCAGGCGGGACTTCCACCCGGCGCGGGGCGGAAGCCCCGCCCCCTGGAGCGCAGCTCCGGCCAATCAGAGAGCGGCCGGACCCAAGACTCAGGCGGCAACCCGAGGGTGAGAAACACCGACAGTGCGGCGCTCCCTCAGTACTGACCCTCTCACAGTGCGGCACTCCCTCAGTACTGACCCCCTGACAGTGCGGCGCTCCCTCAGCACTGACCCCCTGACAGTGCGGCACTCCCTCAGTACTGACCCTCCGACAGTGCGGCGCTCCCTCAGTACTGACCCCCTGACAGTGCGGCACTCCCTCAGTACTGACCCTCCAACAGTGCAGCACTCCCTCAGTACTGACCCCCTGACAGTGCGGCACTCCCTCAGTACAGACCCTCCGACAGTGCGGCACTCCCTCAGTACAGACCCTCCGACAGTGCGGCACTCCCTCAGTACTGACCCTCCAACAGTGCGGCACTCCCTCAGTAATGACGCTCCGACAGTGCGGCACTCCCTCAGTACTGACCCTCCGACAGTGCGGCGCTCCCTCAGTACTGACCCTCCGACAGTGCGGCTCTCCCTCAGTACTGACCCTCCGACAGTGCGGCACTCCCTCAGTACTGGCCATTTTGCTGTGGATTTTCTGATGAGTTGATTTTGTCTCCTCTTTTCTCCCCTCAGTGTTCTCTCCGCCACTGATCGGACACAGGGATGTCAGTAGGTGAGACTCAGCTGCTACTCTTTGAGCAGCAGAAGCAGCGGGCTGTGGACATCGTGCGCCTGCTTTCCAGCTATTCACACATCCTGGATACCTACGTGATAGTAAGTTGGCATCAGTTGTGGTGAGTAGTCGAAGCTCTCTTAGATTTCGTCGTTGATCTCTTTGATGCTGCTCCCCTGAGTGGCTTAATGTTTGGAACAACGATCGCATTTACGTAGCGCCATCAGTGTAGTAAAATGCCACAAGAAGCTTCACAGAAGCATTGTCAAAAATCTGACTCTAAGCCACGCAAGGAGATGTGTAAGGAAAGGTGACCAACTGCACCTTTAAGGGAAGGAGAGGAAGAGGTTGAGGAAGAGAATTCCAGACCTCAGGGCCCCCCCCCCCAGGCAGCTGAAGGCACGGCCGCCAATGGTGGAGCGATGGGAATCGGGGGATGGGCAAGAGGCCGGAATTGAAGGAGTGCAGAGATCTCGGAGGGTTGTAGGGGCTGGAGGAGGTTACAGAGATAGGGAGAGTTGTAGGAGCTGGAGGAGGTTACAGAGATAGGGAGGGTTGTAGGAGCTGGAGGAGGTTACAGCGATAGGGAGGGCTGTAGGAGCTGGAGGAGGTTACAGCGATAGGGAGGGCTGTAGGAGCTGGAGGAGGTTACAGCGATAGGGAGGGCTGTAGGGGCTGGAGGAGGTTACAGAGATAGGGAGGGGTGTAGGGGCTGGAGGAGGTTACAGAGATGGGAGGGGTGTAGGGACTGGAGGAGGTTACAGAGATAGGGGAGAGGTGTAGGGGCTGGAGGAGGTTACAGAGATAGTGGAGGGGTGTAGGGGCTGGAGGAGGTTACAGACATAGGGAGGGGTGTAGGAGCTGGAGGAGGTTACAGAGATAGGAAGGCTTGTAGGGGCTGGAGGAGGTTACAGAGATAGGGAGGGGTGCAGGAGCTGGAGGAGGTGACAGAGATAGGAAGGCTTGTAGGGGCTGGAGGCAGTTGCAGAGATAGGGAGGGTTGTAGGAGCTGGAGGAGGTTACAGAGATAGGGAGGGTTGTAGGGGCTGGAGGAGGTTACAGAGATAGGGAGGGATGCAGGGGTTGGAGGAGGTTACAGAGATAGTGAGGGTTGTAGGGGCTGGAGGAGGTTACAGAGATACGGAGGGGGTGTAGGGGCTGGAGGAGGTTCCAGAGATAGGGAGGGGTGTAGGAGCTGGAGGAGGTTACAGAGATAGGGAGGGTTGTAGGAGCTGGAGGAGGTTACAGCGATAGGGAGGGCTGTAGGGGCTGGAGGAGGTTACAGAGACAGGGAGGGTTGTAGGAGCTGGAGGCAGTTACAGAGACAGGGAGGGCTGTAGGGGCTGGAGGAGGTTACAGAGATAGTGAGGGTTGTAGGGGCTGGAGGAGGTTACAGAGATAGGGGAGAGGTGTAGGGGCTGGAGGAGGTTACAGAGATAGTGGAGGGGTGTAGGGGCTGGAGGAGGTTACAGAGATAGGGAGGGGTGTAGGGGTTGGAGGAGGTTACAGAGATAGGGAGGGGTGTAGGAGCTGGAGGAGGTTACAGAGATAGTGGAGGGGTGTAAGGGCTGGAGGAGGTTACAGATATAGGGAGGGGTGTAGGGGCTGGAGGAGGTTACAGAGATAGGGAGGGGTGTAGGAGCTGGAGGAGGTTACAGATAGGGAGGGTTGTAGGGGCTGGAGCAGGTTACAAAGATAGGAAGGCTTGTAGGGGCTGGAGGCAGTTGCAGAGATAGGGAGGGTTGTAGGAGCTGGAGGAGGTTACAGAGATAGGGAGGGTTGTAGGGGCTGGAGGAGGTTACAGAGATAGGGAGGGATGTAGGGGTTGGAGGAGGTTACAGAGATAGTGAGGGTTGTAGGGGCTGGGGGAGGTTACAGAGATACGGAGGAGTGTAGGGGCTGGAGGAGGTTACAGAGATAGGGAGGGGTGTAGGAGCTGGAGGAGGTTGCAGATAGGGAGGGTTGTAGGGGCTGGAGGAGGTTACAGAGATAGGGAGCGTTGTAGGGGCTGGAGGAGGTTACAGAGATAGTGGAGGGGTGTAGGGGCTGGAGGAGGTTACAGAGATAGGGAGGGGTGTAGGGGCTGGAGGAGGTTACAGAGATAGTGAAGGGTGTAGGGGCTGGAGGAGGTTACAGAGATAGGGAAGGGTGTAGGGGCTGGAGGAGGTTACAGAGATAGGGAGGGGTGTAGGGGCTGGAGGAGGTTACAGAGATAGTGGAGGGGTGTAGGGGCTGGAGGAGGTTACAGAGATAGAGAGGGGTGTAGGGGCTGGAGGAGGTTACAGAGATAGTGGAGGGGTGTAGGGGCTGGAGGAGGTTACAGAGATAGGGAGGGGTGTAGGGGCTGGAGGAGGTTACAGAGATAGGGAGGGGTGTAGGAGCTGGAGGAGGTTACAGAGATAGTGGAGGGGTGTAGGGGCTGGAGGAGGTTACAGATATAGGGAGGGGTGTAGGGGCTGGAGGAGGTTACAGAGATAGGGAGGGGTGTAGGAGCTGGAGGAGGTTGCAGATAGGGAGGGGTGTAGTGGCTGGAGGAGGTTACAGAGATAGGGAGGGATGTAGGGGCTGGAGGAGGTTACAGAGATAGGGATGGTGTAGGGGCTGGAGGAGGTTACAGAGATTGGGAGGGTTGTAGGGGCTGGAGGAGGTTACAGAGATTGGGAGGGTTGTAGGGGCTGGAGGAGGTTACAGAGATAGGGAGGGGATGGGGGCTGGAGGAGGTTACAGAGATAGGGACGGGGTGTAGGGGCTGGAGGAGGTTACAGAGATAGGGAGGGATGTAGGGGCTGGAGGAGGTTACAGAGATAGGGAGGGTATAGGGGCTGGAGGAGGTTACAGAGATAGGGAGGGGTGTAGGGGCTGGAGGGGGTTACAGAGATAGGGAGGGGTGTAGGGGCTGGAGGGGGTTACAGAGATAGGGAGGGGTGTAGGGGCTGGAGGGGGTTACAGAGATAGGGAGGGGTGTAGGGGCTGGAGGAGGTTACAGAGATAGGGAGGGGTGTAGCTGCTGGAGGAGGTTACAGAGATAGGGATGGGGGTGTAGGAGCTGGAGGAGGTTACAGAGATAGGGAGGGTTGTAGGGGCTGGAGGAGGTTACAGAGATAGGGAAGGTTGTAGGAGCTGGAGGCAGTTACAGAGTCAGGGAGGGCTGTAGGGGCTGGAGGAGGTTACAGAGATAGTGAGGGTTGTAGGGGCTGGAGGAGGTTACAGAGATAGTGAGGGTTGTAGGGGCTGGGGGAGGTTACAGAGATACGGAGGAGTGTAGGGGCTGGAGGAGGTTACAGAGATAGGGAGGGGTGTAGGAGCTGGAGGAGGTTGCAGATAGGGAGGGTTGTAGGGGCTGGAGGAGGTTACAGAGACAGGGAGCGTTGTAGGGGCTGGAGGAGGTTACAGAGACAGGGAGCGTTGTAGGGGCTGGAGGAGGTTACAGAGATAGTGGAGGGGTGTAGGGGCTGGAGGAGGTTACAGAGATAGGGAGGGGTGTAGGGGCTGGAGGAGGTTACAGAGATAGGGAAGGGTGTAGGGGCTGGAGGAGGTTACAGAGATAGGGAGGGGTGTAGGGGCTGGAGGAGGTTACAGAGATAGTGGAGGGGTGTAGGGGCTGGAGGAGGTTACAGAGATAGGGAGGGGTGTAGGGGCTGGAGGAGGTTACAGAGATAGTGGAGGGGTGTAGGGGCTGGAGGAGGTTACAGAGATAGGGAGGGGTGTAGGGGCTGGAGGAGGTTACAGAGATAGGGAGGGGTGTAGGAGCTGGAGGAGGTTACAGAGATAGTGGAGGGGTGTAGGGGCTGGAGGAGGTTACAGATATAGGGAGGGGTGTAGGGGCTGGATGAGGTTACAGAGATAGGGAGGGGTGTAGGAGCTGGAGGAGGTTACAGATAGGGAGGGTTGTAGGGGCTGGAGCAGGTTACAGAGATAGGAAGGCTTGTAGGGGCTGGAGGCAGTTGCAGAGATAGGGAGGGTTGTAGGAGCTGGAGGAGGTTACAGAGATAGGGAGTGTTGTAGGGGCTGGAGGAGGTTACAGAGATAGGGAGGGATGTAGGGGTTGGAGGAGGTTACAGAGATAGTGAGGGTTGTAGGGGCTGGAGGAGGTTGCAGATAGGGAGGGGTGTAGTGGCTGGAGGAGGTTACAGAGATAGGGAGGGATGTAGGGGCTGGAGGAGGTTACAGAGATAGGGATGGTGTAGGGGCTGGAGGAGGTTACAGAGATTGGGAGGGTTGTAGGGGCTGGAGGAGGTTACAGAGATTGGGAGGGTTGTAGGGGCTGGAGGAGGTTACAGAGATAGCGAGGGGATGGGGGCTGGAGGAGGTTACAGAGATAGGGACGGGGTGTAGGGGCTGGAGGAGGTTACAGAGATAGGGAGGGATGTAGGGGCTGGAGGAGGTTACAGAGATAGGGAGGGTGTAGGGGCTGGAGGAGGTTACAGAGATAGGAAGGGGTGTAGGGGCTGGAGGGGGTTACAGAGATAGGAAGGGGTGTAGGGGCTGGAGGGGGTTACAGAGATAGGGAGGGGTGTAGGGGCTGGAGGGGGTTACAGAGATAGGGAGGGGTGTAGGGGCTGGAGGGGGTTACAGAGATAGGGAGGGGTGTAGGGGCTGGAGGAGGTTACAGAGATAGGGAGGGGTGTAGCTGCTTGAGGAGGTTACAGAGATAGGGATGGGGGTGTAGGGGCTGGAGGAGGTTACAGAGATAGGGAGGGGGTGTAGGGGCTGGAGGAGGTTACAGAGATAACGAGGGATGTATGGGTTGGAGGAGGTTACGGAGATAGTGAGGGTTGTAGGGGCTGGAGGAGGTTACAGAGATAGGAAGGCTTTTAGGGGCTGGAGGAGGTTACAGAGATAGGTAGGGGTGTAGGAGCTGGAGGAGGTTACAGAGATAGGAAGGCTTGTAGGGGCTGGAGGAGGTTACAGAGATAGTGAGGGTTGTAGGGGCTGGAGGAGGTTACAGAGATAGTGAGGGGGTGTAGGGGCTGGAGGAGGTTACAGAGATTGGGAGGGGTGTAGGGGCTGGAGGAGGTTACAGAGATAGGGGAGAGGTGTAGGGGCTGGAGGAGGTTGCAGAGATAGGGAGGAGTGTAGGGGCTGGAGGAGGTTACAGAGATAGGGAGGGGTGTAGGAGCTGGAGGAGGTTACAGAGATAGGAAGGGTTGTAGGGGCTGGAGGAGGTTACAGAGATAGGAAGGCTTGTAGGGGCTGGAGGCAGTTGCAGAGATAGGGAGGGTTGTAGGAGCTGGAGGAGGTTACAGAGATAGGGAGGGTTGTAGGGGCTGGAGGAGGTTACAGAGATAGGGAGGGATGTAGGGGTTGGAGGAGGTTACAGAGATAGGGAGGGGTGTAGGAGCTGGAGGAGGTTGCAGATAGGGAGGGTTGTAGGGGCTGGAGGAGGTTACAGAGATAGGGAGCGTTGTAGGGGCTGGAGGAGGTTACAGAGATAGTGGAGGGGTGTAGGGGCTGGAGGAGGTTACAGAGATAGGGAGGGGTGTAGGGGCTGGAGGAGGTTACAGAGATAGGGAAGGGTGTAGGGGCTGGAGGAGGTTACAGAGATAGGGAGGGGTGTAGGGGCTGGAGGAGGTTACAGAGGTAGTGGAGGGGTGTAGGGGCTGGAGGAGGTTACAGAGATAGGGAGGGGTGTAGGGGCTGGAGGAGGTAACAGAGATAGTGGAGGGGTGTAGGGGCTGGAGGAGGTTACAGCGATAGGGAGGGGTGTAGGGGCTGGAGGAGGTAACAGAGATAGTGGAGGGGTGTAGGGGCTGGAGGAGGTTACAGCGATAGGGAGGGGTGTAGGGGCTGGAGGAGGTTACAGCGATAGGGAGGGGTGTAGGGGCTGGAGGAGGTTACAGAGATAGGGAGGGGTGTAGGGGCTGGAGGAGGTTACAGAGATAGGGAGGGGTGTAGGGGCTGGAGGAGGTTACAGAGATAGGGAGGGGGTGTAGGTGCTGGAGGAGGTAACAGAGATAGGAAGGGGTGTAGGGGCTGGAGGGGGTTACAGAGATAGGGAGGGGTGTAGGGGCTGGAGGGGGTTACAGAGATAGGGAGGGGTGTAGGGGCTGGAGGGGGTTACAGAGATAGGGAGGGGTGTAGGGGCTGGAGGAGGTTACAGAGATAGGGAGGGGTGTAGCTGCTTGAGGAGGTTACAGAGATAGGGATGGGGGTGTAGGGGCTGGAGGAGGTTACAGAGATAGGGAGGGGGTGTAGGGGCTGGAGGAGGTTACAGAGATAACGAGGGATGTATGGGTTGGAGGAGGTTACGGAGATAGTGAGGGTTGTAGGGGCTGGAGGAGGTTACAGAGATAGGAAGGCTTTTAGGGGCTGGAGGAGGTTACAGAGATAGGTAGGGGTGTAGGAGCTGGAGGAGGTTACAGAGATAGGAAGGCTTGTAGGGGCTGGAGGCAGTTGCAGAGATAGGAAGGGTTGTAGGAGCTGGAGGAGGTTACAGCGATAGGGAGGGCTGTAGGGGCTGGAGGAGGTTACAGAGATAGGGAGGGTTGTAGGAGCTGGAGGCAGTTACAGAGTCAGGGAGGGCTGTAGGGGCTGGAGGAGGTTACAAAGATAGTGAGGGTTGTAGGGGCTGGAGGAGGTTACAGAGATAGTGAGGGGGTGTAGGGGCTGGAGGAGGTTACAGAGATTGGGAGGGGTGTAGGGGCTGGAGGAGGTTACAGAGATAGGGGAGAGGTGTAGGGGCTGGAGGAGGTTACAGAGATAGGGAGGAGTGTAGGGGCTGGAGGAGGTTACAGAGATAGGGAGGGGTGTAGGAGCTGGAGGAGGTTGCAGATAGGGAGGGTTGTAGGGGCTGGAGGAGGTTACAGAGATAGGGAGGGGTGTAGGGGCTGGAGGAGGTTACAGAGATAGGGAAGGGTGTAGGGGCTGGAGGAGGTTACAGAGATAGTGGAGGGGTGTAGGGGCTGGAGGAGGTTGCAGAGATAGGGAGGGGTGTAGGGGCTGGAGGAGGTTACAGAGATAGGGAGGGGTGTAGGAGCTGGAGGAGGTTACAGAGATAGTGGAGGGGTGTAGGGGCTGGAGGAGGTTACAGATATAGGGAGGGGTGTAGGGGCTGGAGGAGGTTACAGAGATAGGGAGGGGTGTAGGAGCTGGAGGAGGTTACAGATAGGGAGGGTTGTAGGGGCTGGAGCAGGTTACAGAGATAGGAAGGCTTGTAGGGGCTGGAGGCAGTTGCAGAGATAGGGAGGGTTGTAGGAGCTGGAGGAGGTTACAGAGATAGGGAGGGTTGTAGGGGCTGGAGGAGGTTACAGAGATAGGGAGGGATGTAGGGGTTGGAGGAGGTTACAGAGATAGGGAGGGGTGTAGGAGCTGGAGGAGGTTGCAGATAGGGAGGGTTGTAGGGGCTGGAGGAGGTTACAGAGATAGGGAGCGTTGTAGGGGCTGGAGGAGGTTACAGAGATAGTGGAGGGGTGTAGGGGCTGGAGGAGGTTACAGAGATAGGGAGGGGTGTAGGGGCTGGAGGAGGTTACAGAGATAGGGAAGGGTGTAGGGGCTGGAGGAGGTTACAGAGATAGGGAGGGGTGTAGGGGCTGGAGGAGGTTACAGAGGTAGTGGAGGGGTGTAGGGGCTGGAGGAGGTTACAGAGATAGGGAGGGGTGTAGGGGCTGGAGGAGGTAACAGAGATAGTGGAGGGGTGTAGGGGCTGGAGGAGGTTACAGCGATAGGGAGGGGTGTAGGGGCTGGAGGAGGTTACAGCGATAGGGAGGGGTGTAGGGGTTGGAGGAGGTTACAGAGATAGGGAGGGGTGTAGGGGCTGGAGGAGGTTACAGAGATAGGGAGGGGTGTAGGGGCTGGAGGAGGTTACAGAGATAGGGAGGGGGTGTAGGTGCTGGAGGAGGTAACAGAGATAGTGGAGGGGTGTAGGGGCTGGAGGAGGTTACAGCGATAGGGAGGGGTGTAGGGGCTGGAGGAGGTTACAGCGATAGGGAGGGGTGTAGGGGCTGGAGGAGGTTACAGAGATAGGGAGGGGTGTAGGGGCTGGAGGAGGTTACAGAGATAGGGAGGGGTGTAGGGGCTGGAGGAGGTTACAGAGATAGGGAGGTGGTGTAGGTGCTGGAGGAGGTTACAGAGATAGGGAGGGGTGTAGGGGCTGGAGGAGGTTACAGAGATAGGGAGGGGTGTAGGGGCTGGAGGAGGTTACAGAGATTGGGAGGGTTGTAGGGGCTGGAGGAGATTACAGAGATAGGGAGGGGGTGGGGGCTGGAGGAGGTTACAGAGATGGGGACGGGGTGTAGGGGCTGGAGGAGGTTACAGAGATAGGGAGGGGTGTAGTGGCTGGAGGAGGTTACAGAGATAGGGAGGGATGTAGGGGCTGTTGAAGGTTACAGAGATAGGGAGGATGTAGGGGCTGGAGGAGGTTACAGAGATAGGGAGGCTCTAGGGGCTGGAGGAGGTTACAGAGATCGGGAGCGGTGTAGGGGCTGGAGGAGGTTACAGAGATAGGGAGGGGTGTAGGGGCTGGAGGGGGTTACAGAGATAGGGAGGGGTGTAGGGGCTGGAGGGGGTTACAGAGATAGGGAGGGGTGTAGGGGCTGGAGGAGGTTACAGAGATAGGGAGGGGTGTAGGGGCTGGAGGAGGTTACAGAGATAGGGAGGGGTGTAGGGGCTGGAGGAGGTTACAGAGATAGGGAAGGGTGTAGGGGCTGGAGGAGGTTACAGAGATAGGGAGGGGTGTAGGGGCTGGAGGAGGTTACAGAGGTAGTGGAGGGGTGTAGGGGCTGGAGGAGGTTACAGAGATAGGGAGGGGTGTAGGGGCTGGAGGAGGTTACAGAGATAGTGGAGGGGTGTAGGGGCTGGAGGACGTTACAGCGATAGGGGTGTAGGGGCTGGAGGAGGTTACAGCGATAGGGAGGGGTGTAGGGGCTGGAGGAGGTTACAGAGATAGGGAGGGGGTGTAAGGGCTGGAGGAGGTTACAGAGATAGGGAGGTGTGTAGGGGCTGGAGGAGGTTACAGAGACAGGGAGGGGTGTAGGGGCTGGAGGAGGTTACAGAGATAGGGAGGGGTGTAGGGGCTGGAGGAGGTTACAGAGATAGGGAGGGGGTGTAGGGGCTGGAGGAGGTTACAGAGATAGGGAGGGGTGTAGGGGCTGGAGGAGGTTACAGAGATAGGGAGGGGTGTAGGGGCTGGAGGAGGTTACAGAGATTGGGAGGGTTGTAGGGGCTAGAGGAAATTACAGAGATAGGGAGGGGGTGGGGGGCTGGAGGAGGTTACAGGGATGGGGTGTAGGGGCTGGAGGAGGTTACAGAGATAGGGAGGGGTGTAGTGGCTGAAGCAGGTTACAGAGATAGGGAGGGATGTAGGGGCTGGAGAAGGTTACAGAGATAGGGAGGATGTAGGGGCTGGAGGAGGTTACAGAGATAGGGAGTGTGTAGGGGCTGGAGGAGTTTACAGAGATTGGGAGGGTTGTAGGGGCTGGAGGAGGTTACAGAGATAGGGAGGGGATGGGGGCTGGAGGAGGTTACAGAGATAGGGATGGGGTGTAGGGGCTGGAGGAGGTTACAGAGATAGGGAGGGGTGTAGTGGCTGGAGGAGGTTACAGAGATAGGGAGGGATGTAGGGGCTGGAGGAGGTTACAGAGATAGGGAGGCTCTAGGGGCTGGAGGAGGTTACAGAGATAGGGAGCGGTGTAGGGGCTGGAGGAGGTTACAGAGATAGGGAGGGGTGTAGGGGCTGGAGGGGGTTACAGAGATAGGGAGGGGTGTAGGGGCTGGAGGGGGTTACAGAGATAGGGAGGGGTGTAGGGGCTGGAGGAGGTTACTGAGATAGGGAGTGGTGTAGGGGCTGGAGGAGGTTACAGAGATAGGGATGGGGGTGTAGGGGCTGGAGGAGGTTACAGAGATAGGGTGGGGTATAGGGGCTGGAGGAAGTTACAGAGATAGGGAGGGGGTGTAGGGGCTGGAGGAGGTTACAGAGATAGGGAGGGGGTGTCGGGGCTGGAGGAGGTTACAGAGATAGGGACGGGGTGTAGGGGCTGGAGGAGGTTACAGAGATAGGGAGGGGGTGTAGGGGCTGGAGGAGGTTACAGAGATAGGGAGGGGGTGTAGGGGCTGGAGGAGGTTACAGAGATAGGGAGGGGTGTAGGGGCTGGAGGAGGTTACAGAGATAGGGAGGGGTGTAGGGGCTGGGGGAGGTTACAGAGATAGGGATGGGGGTGTAGGGGCTGGAGGAGGTTACAGAGATAGGGAGGGGGTGTAGGGGCTGGAGGAGGTTACAGAGATAGGGAGGGGTGTAGGGGCTGGAGGAGGTTACAGAGATAGGAAGGGGTGTAGGAGCTGGAGGAGGTTACAGATAGGGAGGGTTGTAGGGGCTGGAGCAGGTTACAGAGATAGGAAGGCTTGTAGGGGCTGGAGGCAGTTGCAGAGATAGGGAGGGTTGTAGGAGCTGGAGGAGGTTACAGAGATAGGGAGGGTTGTAGGGGCTGGAGGAGGTTACAGAGATAGGGAGGGATGTAGGGGTTGGAGGAGGTTACAGAGATAGGGAGGGGTGTAGGAGATGGAGGAGGTTGCAGATAGGGAGGGTGTAGGGGCTGCAGGAGGTTACAGAGATAGGGAGGGGGTGGGGGCTGGAGGAGGTTACAGAGATGGGGACGGGGTGTAGGGGCTGGAGGAGGTTACAGAGATAGGGAGGGGTGTAGTGGCTGGAGGAGGTTACAGAGATAGGGAGGGATGTAGGGGCTGTTGAAGGTTACAGAGATAGGGAGGATGTAGGGGCTGGAGGAGGTTACAGAGATAGGGAGGCTCTAGGGGCTGGAGGAGGTTACAGAGATCGGGAGCGGTGTAGGGGCTGGAGGAGGTTACAGAGATAGGGAGGGGTGTAGGGGCTGGAGGGGGTTACAGAGATAGGGAGGGGTGTAGGGGCTGGAGGGGGTTACAGAGCTAGGGAGGGGTGTAGGGGCTGGAGGAGGTTACAGAGATAGGGAGGGGTGTAGGGGCTGGAGGAGGTTACAGAGATAGGGAGGGGTGTAGGGGCTGGAGGAGGTTACAGAGATAGGGAAGGGTGTAGGGGCTGGAGGAGGTTACAGAGATAGGGAGGGGTGTAGGGGCTGGAGGAGGTTACAGAGGTAGTGGAGGGGTGTAGGGGCTGGAGGAGGTTACAGAGATAGGGAGGGGTGTAGGGGCTGGAGGAGGTTACAGAGATAGTGGAGGGGTGTAGGGGCTGGAGGACGTTACAGCGATAGGGGTGTAGGGGCTGGAGGAGGTTACAGCGATAGGGAGGGGTGTAGGGGCTGGAGGAGGTTACAGAGATAGGGAGGGGGTGTAAGGGCTGGAGGAGGTTACAGAGATAGGGAGGTGTGTAGGGGCTGGAGGAGGTTACAGAGACAGGGAGGGGTGTAGGGGCTGGAGGAGGTTACAGAGATAGGGAGGGGTGTAGGGGCTGGAGGAGGTTACAGAGATAGGGAGGGGGTGTAGGGGCTGGAGGAGGTTACAGAGATAGGGAGGGGTGTAGGGGCTGGAGGAGGTTACAGAGATAGGGAGGGGTGTAGGGGCTGGAGGACGTTACAGAGATTGGGAGGGTTGTAGGGGCTAGAGGAAATTACAGAGATAGGGAGGGGGTGGGGGCTGGAGGAGGTTACAGAGATGGGGATGGGGTGTAGGGGCTGGAGGAGGTTACAGAGATAGGGAGGGGTGTAGTGGCTGTAGCAGGTTACAGAGATAGGGAGGGATGTAGGGGCTGGAGAAGGTTACAGAGATAGGGAGGATGTAGGGGCTGGAGGAGGTTACAGAGATAGGGAGGGTGTAGGGGCTGGAGGAGTTTACAGAGATTGGGAGGGTTGTAGGGGCTGGAGGAGGTTACAGAGATAGGGAGGGGATGGGGGCTGGAGGAGGTTACAGAGATAGGGATGGGGTGTAGGGGCTGGAGGAGGTTACAGAGATAGGGAGGGGTGTAGTGGCTGGAGGAGGTTACAGAGATAGGGAGGGATGTAGGGGCTGGAGGAGGTTACAGAGATAGGGAGGCTCTAGGGGCTGGAGGAGGTTACAGAGATAGGGAGCGGTGTAGGGGCTGGAGGAGGTTACAGAGATAGGGAGGGGTGTAGGGGCTGGAGGGGGTTACAGAGATAGGGAGGGGTGTAGGGGCTGGAGGGGGTTACAGAGATAGGGAGGGGTGTAGGGGCTGGAGGAGGTTACTGAGATAGGGAGTGGTGTAGGGGCTGGAGGAGGTTACAGAGATAGGGATGGGGGTGTAGGGGCTGGAGGAGGTTACAGAGATAGGGTGGGGTATAGGGGCTGGAGGAAGTTACAGAGATAGGAAGGCTTGTAGGGGCTGGAGGCAGTTGCAGAGATAGGGAGGGTTGTAGGAGCTGGAGGAGGTTACAGAGATAGGGAGGGTTGTAGGGGCTGGAGGAGGTTACAGAGATAGGGAGGGATGTAGGGGTTGGAGGAGGTTACAGAGATAGGGAGGGGTGTAGGAGATGGAGGAGGTTGCAGATAGGGAGGGTGTAGGGGCTGCAGGAGGTTACAGAGATTGGGAGGGTTGTAGTGGCTGGAGGAGGTTACAGAGATAGGGAGGGGATGGGGGCTGGAGGAGGTTACAGAGATAGGGATGGGGTGTATGGGCTGGAGGAGGTTACAGAGATAGGGAGGGGTGTAGTGGCTGGAGGAGGTTACAGAGATAGGGAGGGATGTAGGGGCTGGAGGAGGTTACAGAGATAGGGAGGCTCTAGGGGCTGGAGGAGGTTACAGAGATAGGGAGCGGTGTAGGGGCTGGAGGAGGTTACAGAGATAGGGAGGGGTGTAGGGGCTGGAGGGGGTTACAGAGATAGGGAGGGGTGTAGGGGCTGGAGGGGGTTACAGAGATAGGGAGGGGTGTAGGGGCTGGAGGAGGTTACTGAGATAGGGAGTGGTGTAGGGGCTGGAGGAGGTTACAGAGATAGGGATGGGGGTGTAGGGGCTGGAGGAGGTTACAGAGATAGGGTGGGGTATAGGGGCTGGAGGAAGTTACAGAGATAGGGAGGGGGTGTAGGGGCTGGAGGAGGTTACAGAGATAGGGAGGGGGTGTCGGGGCTGGAGGAGGTTACAGAGATAGGGACGGGGTGTAGGGGCTGGAGGAGGTTACAGAGATAGGGAGGGGGTGTAGGGGCTGGAGGAGGTTACAGAGATAGGGAGGGGGTGTAGGGGCTGGAGGAGGTTACAGAGATAGGGAGGGGTGTAGGGGCTGGAGGAGGTTACAGAGATAGGGAGGGGTGTAGGGGCTGGGGGAGGTTACAGAGATAGGGATGGGGGTGTAGGGGCTGGAGGAGGTTACAGAGATAGGGAGGGGGTGTAGGGGCTGGAGGAGGTTACAGAGATAGGGAGGGGTGTAGGGGCTGGAGGAGGTTACAGAGATAGGAAGGGGTGTAGGAGCTGGAGGAGGTTACAGATAGGGAGGGTTGTAGGGGCTGGAGCAGGTTACAGAGATAGGAAGGCTTGTAGGGGCTGGAGGCAGTTGCAGAGATAGGGAGGGTTGTAGGAGCTGGAGGAGGTTACAGAGATAGGGAGGGTTGTAGGGGCTGGAGGAGGTTACAGAGATAGGGAGGGATGTAGGGGTTGGAGGAGGTTACAGAGATAGGGAGGGGTGTAGGAGATGGAGGAGGTTGCAGATAGGGAGGGTGTAGGGGCTGCAGGAGGTTACAGAGATTGGGAGGGTTGTAGTGGCTGGAGGAGGTTACAGAGATAGGGAGGGGATGGGGGCTGGAGGAGGTTACAGAGATAGGGATGGGGTGTATGGGCTGGAGGAGGTTACAGAGATAGGGAGGGGTGTAGTGGCTGGAGGAGGTTACAGAGATAGGGAGGGATGTAGGGGCTGGAGGAGGTTACAGAGATAGGGAGGCTCTAGGGGCTGGAGGAGGTTACAGAGATAGGGAGCGGTGTAGGGGCTGGAGGAGGTTACAGAGATAGGGAGGGGTGTAGGGGCTGGAGGGGGTTACAGAGATAGGGAGGGGTGTAGGGGCTGGAGGGGGTTACAGAGATAGGGAGGGGTGTAGGGGCTGGAGGAGGTTACAGAGATAGGGAGGGGTGTAGGGGCTGGAGGAGGTTACATAGATAGGGATGGGGGTGTAGGGGCTGGAGGAGGTTACAGAGATAGGGAGGGGTATAGGGGCTGGAGGAAGTTACAGAGATAGGGAGGGGGTGTAGGGGCTGGAGGAGGTTAGAGATAGGGAGGGGGTGTAGGGGCTGGAGGAGGTTACAGAGATAGGGACGGGGTGTAGGGGCTGGAGGAGGTTACAGAGATAGGGAGGGGTGTAGGGGCTGGAGGAGGTTACAGAGATAGGGAGGGGTGTAGGGGCTGGAGGAGGTTACAGAGATAGGGATGGGGGTGTAGGGGCTGGAGGAGGTTACAGAAATAGGGAGGGGGTGTAGGGGCTGGAGGAGGTTACAGAGATAGGGAGGGGTGTAGGGGCTGGAGGAGGTTACAGAGATAGGGATGGGGGTGTAGGGGCTGGAGGAGGTTACAGAGATAGGGAGGGGGTGTAGGGGCTGGAGGAGGTTACAGAGATAGGGAGGGATGTAGGGTTTGGAGGAGGTTACAGAGATAGTGAGGGTTGTAGGGGCTGGGGGAGGTTACAGAGATAGGGAGGATTGTAGGGGCTGGAGGAGGTTACAGAGATAGGGAGGGGTGTAGGAGCTGGAGGAGGTTGCAGATAGGGAGGGTTGTAGGGGCTGGAGGAGGTTACAGAGATAGGGAGCATTGTTGGGGCTGGAGGAGGTTACAGAGATAGGGAGCATTGTAGGGGCTGGAGGAGGTTACAGAGATAGTGGAGGGGTGTAGGGGCTGGTGGAGGTTACAGAGATAGTGGAGGGGTGTAGGGGCTGGAGGAGGTTACAGCGATAGGGAGGGGTGTAGGGGCTGGAGGAGGTTACAGAGATAGGGAGGGGTGTAGGGGCTGGTAGAGGTTACAGAGATAGGGAGGGGTGTAGGGGCTTTAGGGGGTTACAGAGATAGGGAGGTGTGTAGGGGCTGGAGGAAGTTACAGAGATAGGGAGGGGTGTAGTGGCTGGAGGTGGTTACAGAGATAGGGAGGGGTGTAGGGACTGGAGGAGGTTACAGAGATAGGGAGGGGTGTAGGGGCTGGAGGAGGTTACAGAGATAGGGAGCGGTGTAGTGGCTGGAGGAGGTTACAGAGATAGGGAGGGGTGTAGGGGCTGGAGGAGGTTACAGAGATAGGGAGGGGTGTAGGGACTGGAGGAGGTTACAGAGATAGGGAGGGGTGTAGGGGCTGGAGGAGGTTACAGAGATAGGGAGGGGTGTAGGGGCTGGAGGAGGTTACAGAGATAGGGATGGGGGTGTAGGGGCTGGAGGAGGTTACAGAGATAGGGATGGGGGTGTAGGGGCTGGAGGAGGTTACAGAGATAGGGAGGGGTTTCGGGGCTGGAGGAAGTTACTGAGATAGGGAGGGGGTGTAGGGGCTGGAGGAGGTTACAGAGATAGGGAGGGGGTGTAGGGGCTGGAGGAGGTTACAGAGATAGGGACGGGGTGTAGGGGCTGGAGGAGGTTACAGAGATAGGGAGGGGGTGTAGGGGCTGGAGGAGGTTACAGAGATAGGGAGGGGTGTAGGGGCTGGAGGAGGTTACAGAGATAGGAAGGGGTGTAGGGGCTGGAGGAGGTTACAGAGATAGGGATGGGGGTGTAGGGGCTGGAGGAGGTTACAGAGATAGGGAGGGGGTGTAGGGGCTGGAGGAGGTTACAGAGATAGGGAGGGGTGTAGGGGCTGGAGGAGGTTACAGAGATAGGGAGGGGTGTAGGGGCTGGAGGAGGTTACAGAGATAGGGAGGGGTGTAGGGGCTGGAGGAGGTTACAGAGATAGGAAGGGGTGTAGGAGCTGGAGGAGGTTACAGATAGGGAGGGTTGTAGGGGCTGGAGCAGGTTACAGAGATAGGAAGGCTTGTAGGGGCTGGAGGCAGTTGCAGAGATAGGGAGGGTTGTAGGAGCTGGAGGAGGTTACAGAGATAGGGAGGGTTGTAGGGGCTGGAGGAGGTTACAGAGATAGGGAGGGATGTAGGGGTTGGAGGAGGTTACAGAGATAGGGAGGGGTGTAGGAGATGGAGGAGGTTGCAGATAGGGAGGGTGTAGGGGCTGCAGGAGGTTACAGAGATTGGGAGGGTTGTAGTGGCTGGAGGAGGTTACAGAGATAGGGAGGGGATGGGGGCTGGAGGAGGTTACAGAGATAGGGATGGGGTGTATGGGCTGGAGGAGGTTACAGAGATAGGGAGGGGTGTAGTGGCTGGAGGAGGTTACAGAGATAGGGAGGGATGTAGGGGCTGGAGGAGGTTACAGAGATAGGGAGGCTCTAGGGGCTGGAGGAGGTTACAGAGATAGGGAGCGGTGTAGGGGCTGGAGGAGGTTACAGAGATAGGGAGGGGTGTAGGGGCTGGAGGGGGTTACAGAGATAGGGAGGGGTGTAGGGGCTGGAGGGGGTTACAGAGATAGGGAGGGGTGTAGGGGCTGGAGGAGGTTACAGAGATAGGGAGGGGTGTAGGGGCTGGAGGAGGTTACAGAGATAGGGATGGGGGTGTAGGGGCTGGAGGAGGTTACAGAGATAGGGAGGGGTATAGGGGCTGGAGGAAGTTACAGAGATAGGGAGGGGGTGTAGGGGCTGGAGGAGGTTACAGAGATAGGGAGGGGGTGTAGGGGCTGGAGGAGGTTACAGAGATAGGGACGGGGTGTAGGGGCTGGAGGAGGTTACAGAGATAGGGAGGGGTGTAGGGGCTGGAGGAGGTTACAGAGATAGGGAGGGGTGTAGGGGCTGGAGGAGGTTACAGAGATAGGGATGGGGGTGTAGGGGCTGGAGGAGGTTACAGAAATAGGGAGGGGGTGTAGGGGCTGGAGGAGGTTACAGAGATAGGGAGGGGTGTAGGGGCTGGAGGAGGTTACAGAGATAGGGATGGGGGTGTAGGGTCTGGAGGAGGTTACAGAGATAGGGAGGGGGTGTAGGGGCTGGAGGAGGTTACAGAGATAGGGAGGGATGTAGGGTTTGGAGGAGGTTACAGAGATAGTGAGGGTTGTAGGGGCTGGGGGAGGTTACAGAGATAGGGAGGATTGTAGGGGCTGGAGGAGGTTACAGAGATAGGGAGGGGTGTAGGAGCTGGAGGAGGTTGCAGATAGGGAGGGTTGTAGGGGCTGGAGGAGGTTACAGAGATAGGGAGCATTGTTGGGGCTGGAGGAGGTTACAGAGATAGGGAGCATTGTAGGGGCTGGAGGAGGTTACAGAGATAGTGGAGGGGTGTAGGGGCTGGTGGAGGTTACAGAGATAGTGGAGGGGTGTAGGGGCTGGAGGAGGTTACAGCGATAGGGAGGGGTGTAGGGGCTGGAGGAGGTTACAGAGATAGGGAGGGGTGTAGGGGCTGGTAGAGGTTACAGAGATAGGGAGGGGTGTAGGGGCTTTAGGGGGTTACAGAGATAGGGAGGTGTGTAGGGGCTGGAGGAAGTTACAGAGATAGGGAGGGGTGTAGTGGCTGGAGGTGGTTACAGAGATAGGGAGGGGTGTAGGGACTGGAGGAGGTTACAGAGATAGGGAGGGGTGTAGGGGCTGGAGGAGGTTACAGAGATAGGGAGCGGTGTAGTGGCTGGAGGAGGTTACAGAGATAGGGAGGGGTGTAGGGGCTGGAGGAGGTTACAGAGATAGGGAGGGGTGTAGGGACTGGAGGAGGTTACAGAGATAGGGAGGGGTGTAGGGGCTGGAGGAGGTTACAGAGATAGGGAGGGGTGTAGGGGCTGGAGGAGGTTACAGAGATAGGGATGGGGGTGTAGGGGCTGGAGGAGGTTACAGAGATAGGGATGGGGGTGTAGGGGCTGGAGGAGGTTACAGAGATAGGGAGGGGTTTCGGGGCTGGAGGAAGTTACTGAGATAGGGAGGGGGTGTAGGGGCTGGAGGAGGTTACAGAGATAGGGAGGGGGTGTAGGGGCTGGAGGAGGTTACAGAGATAGGGACGGGGTGTAGGGGCTGGAGGAGGTTACAGAGATAGGGAGGGGGTGTAGGGGCTGGAGGAGGTTACAGAGATAGGGAGGGGTGTAGGGGCTGGAGGAGGTTACAGAGATAGGAAGGGGTGTAGGGGCTGGAGGAGGTTACAGAGATAGGGATGGGGGTGTAGGGGCTGGAGGAGGTTACAGAGATAGGGAGGGGGTGTAGGGGCTGGAGGAGGTTACAGAGATAGGGATGGGGGTGTAGGGGCTGGAGGAGGTTACAGAGATAGGGAGGGGTGTAGGGGCTGGAGGAGGTTACAGAGATAGGGAGGGATGTAGGGGTTGGAGGAGGTTACAGAGATAGTGAGGGTTGTAGGGGCTGGGGGAGGTTACAGAGATAGGGAGGATTGTAGTGGCTGGAGGAGGTTACAGAGATAGGGAGGGGTGTAGGAGCTGGAGGAGGTTGCAGATAGGGAGGGTTGTAGGGGCTGGAGGAGGTTACAGAGATAGGGAGCATTGTTGGGGCTGGAGGAGGTTACAGAGATAGGGAGCATTGTTGGGGCTGGAGGAGGTTACAGAGATAGGGAGCATTGTAGGGGCTGGAGGAGGTTACAGAGATAGTGGAGGGGTGTAGGGGCTGGTGGAGGTTACAGAGATAGTGGAGGGGTGTAGGGGCTGGAGGAGGTTACAGCGATAGGGAGGGGTGTAGGGGCTGGAGGAGGTTACAGAGATAGGGAGGGGTGTAGGGGCTGGTGGAGGTTACAGAGATAGTGGAGGGGTGTAGGGGCTGGAGGACGTTACAGCGATAGGGAGGGGTGTAGGGGTTGGAGGAGGTTACAGAGATAGGGAGGGGTGTAGGGGCTGGAGGGGGTTACAGAGATAGGGAGGTGTGTAGGGCCTGGAGGAAGTTACAGAGATAGGGAGGGGTGTAGTGGCTGGAGGTGGTTACAGAGATAGGGAGGGGTGTAGGGACTGGAGGAGGTTACAGAGTTAGGGAGGGGTGTAGGGGCTGGAGGAGGTTACAGAGATAGGGAGCGGTGTAGTGGCTGGAGGAGGTTACAGAGATAGGGAGGGGTGTAGGGGCTGGAGGAGGTTACAGAGATAGGGAGGGGTGTAGGGACTGGAGGAGGTTACAGAGTTAGGGAGGGGTGTAGGGGCTGGAGGAGGTTACAGAGATAGGAAGGGGTGTAGGGGCTGGAGGAGGTTACAGAGATAGGGAGGGGTGTAGGGGCTGGAGGGGGTTACAGAGATAGGGAGGTGTGTAGGGGCTGGAGGAAGTTACAGAGATAGGGAGGGGTGTAGTGGCTGGAGTTGGTTACAGAGATAGGGAGGGGTGTAGGGGCTGGAGGAGGTTACAGAGATAGGGAGGGGTGTAGGGACTGGAGGAGGTTACAGAGTTAGGGAGGGGTGTAGGGGCTGGAGGAGGTTACAGAGATAGGAAGGGGTGTAGGGGCTGGAGGAGGTTACAGAGATAGGGAGGGGTGTAGGGACTGGAGGAGGTTACAGAGTTAGGGAGGGGTGTAGGGGCTGGAGGAGGTTACAGAGATAGGAAGGGGTGTAGGGGCTGGAGGAGGTTACAGAGATAGGGAGGGGTGTAGGGGCTGGAGGAGGTTACAGAGATAGGGAGGGGTGTAGTGGCTGGAGGAGGTTACAGAGATAGGGAGGGGTGTAGTGGCTGGAGAAGGTTACAGAGATA
This sequence comes from Isurus oxyrinchus, assembly GCA_026770705.1. NCBI lineage: Eukaryota > Metazoa > Chordata > Chondrichthyes > Lamniformes > Lamnidae > Isurus > Isurus oxyrinchus. The sequence continues at coordinate 51,618 of JANJGN010002165.1, forward strand.
GGGAGGGGTGTAGGTGCTGGAGGAGGTTACAGAGATAGGGAGCGGTGTAGGGGCTGGAGGAGGTTACAGAGATAGGGAGGGGTGTAGGGGCTGGAGGAGGTTACAGAGATAGGGAGGGGTGTAGGGGCTGGAGGAGGTTACAGAGATAGGGAGGGGGTGTAGGGGCTGGAGGAGGTTACAGAGATAGGGAGGGCTGTGGGGGCTGGAGGAGGTTACAGAGACAAGGTGGGGGTGTAGGGGCTGGAGGAGGTTACAGAGATAGGGAGGGGTGTAGGGGCTGGGGGAGTTTATGATGTAGGGATGGAGAGATTTGTGTGACTATTTTCAGCTCTCAGTATACTCCTGCCGCGGTGCTGAGTGACCGAGCATGAGAAGTGGGGGAGAAAACTGTTTGGTCCCACACCTGTCCCCCCCCCCCACTCCCCACTCCTGTCCAACCCTCTCAGCCCACCTATCATCCAGCTCCCGTCCCTCTTGAAGTGATTGATAGAATCAGATTCCACCGCAGCCTGAGACCAAACCTTCCACATTCTGACACCTCTCTGAATGAGAAAGAATAGCTCTCCTGTCCCCCCCCTGGTCCTCGTGCTGATGGTTTTCAGTCTGTGACTTCTGGTCAAGGATGGCTTTGCCAAGGGGAATCGTCTTATTTTTTACCTGCCCTGTCAGAACCTCCCACCATCTTGCGTAACCTCTCGTTCGCGCTCCCCACGACTTCCAGTCCTGCCTTTCCCACCCACCTCTGCCTGTGACTGATGATCGGTCACGCTCTCCTGAAGCTTCCTCTGCGCCCTTGCTAAGACCTCTCTGTCTTCCCTAACGTGTGTTTCTCATTCCCGGTTCCTTCACGGGACGTGGGCGTCGCTGGGCAAGTCCGGCGTTTGGTGCCCATCCCTAATTGCCCCCCTTGAACCGAGTGGCCTCGCTCGGCCATTTCAGGGGGGCGGTTAAGAGTCAACCACGTGGCTGTGGGTCTGGAGTCACGTGTCGGCCAGACCGGGGTAAGGACGGCCGATTTCTTTCCCTAAGGGGGACGTGAGTGACCCAGATGGGGTTTTTTAACGACAATCCATGATGGTTGTCAAGGTCACCGTCACTGAGACTAACTTTCGATTGCTGATTTTATTAATTGAATTTAAAATTCCACCAGCTGCCGGGTTGGGATTTGAACCCGTGTCCCCCAGAGCATTAGCCTGGGCCTCTGGGTTACTAGGCCAGTGACATCACCACTACGCCACCGTCGTGTCCAGAATTGGACACTATACCCCAGCTGAGGCCCTAGTTGGCGCTTTACGAAGTCCTCTGTGATCTCTTGCCTTTTAATGTCCTGTTTCTCCATTTATTTGGGTTTATAAAACCATTCGCGTTTTTAACCATCTATTTGTTTTATCCGATAACTTATATAGATTTTTCTTTTCCCACCTATTTCCATTATTTTTAAATGTATTTGCAAACATTGTTTTATCTCTACTTTTTAGCCCTTTTAGTATTCCTTCACCCCACCCCACCCCCACCAGGACTATCTGTACCTTGTTTGTCCTGCTTTCTACCCTTAATTAGCACATTCCTTAGATAATATCACCACCTTCAACACCTCTTTGTCCTTTCGTCTCTGACATCTTTTGGTTATCTCCACCTCTTACTGGCTGCTTGTCCCAACAAAACCCCCCACTTCACCCCCCCCCCCCCCTTAAACCAGTTTATATTTCCTATTTTTACTTAGTTCTGTCGAAGGGTCGTGAGGACTCGAAACGTCAACTCTTTTCTTCTCCGCTGAGTTTTTCCAGGTAATTCTGTTTTTGTTTTTGTTCTGTTTCCCTCCACCTCATTCCTCAATGGAGGCCGCATGCGGCTCCGGGGTGATGTCAGGAAGCACTCCACCCCCACCCCGCCTCGCGGGAATGAAAGCTGGAACTCTCTCCCACACCCCCCCCCCCCCCCCCCCCACCGGCCGCAGGAAAAACCATTGAGGCTGGTGTGGAGGTGGGGGGGGGGGGGTTGCGATTGGGCCGATTGAATCGCTTGTCAGGACTGAGAGATGGTTCGGCTTTTGTTGGGTAAACGGGTTAAGGGTTACGGAAGCAGGGCGGGCGGGCGGAGTTAAGATACAGATCAGCCCCGCGATCCAGTTGAATGGTGGAATGGTGTCGAGGGGCTGAATGGCCTCCTCCCCTTTTGTGTGTAACACACTTTGGGGTGTGGACCAAGAATGTTTCGTTGAAATGAAACAGAGTGTTGTTCTATCCTCTCTTCTCGCATCTGTTGCTGCTTCGCAGCTAACTCTATTTCCAAATTGCTGCAAAGAGAGGCTTGCTGTCGAAGCTTTTCGTCTTGGACTCATCAGGACAGATGCAAGGATACCAAATTTCAAACAACAATTTATACTGCATGAAAAAAATTGTTGGCAAGATGGCCCTGATTGGTCAAAGCGTTGCCCTGGAAACTATATTACTCCTCCTCCTCCTCATCCCGTCTCTTCCTCCCGTTCCGTTTCCTTAGGAATTTTTCAGTGAAAACCTATGGGAGAAGGTGCCACGTTCCTGGCGAGCGACACTATCCAACCTGACCACCCCACAGATGTCAACATTGCTGCTGGAACAAGGACCTTGCAAGGGGTAAGGAATAGTCTCAGACACGAAGCAAAAGACAACCATGACTTGCATTTATATAGCGCTTTTAACGTAGTAAAAATGTCATGAGGCGTTTCAGAAGAGCGTAATCAAAATCTGTTTGCTGTAGCACGCTGTCTAAATAGACTCTGTGCACTGTTTGCTGCAGCGCGCTACCTAAATAGACTCTGTGGACTGTTTGCTGCAGCGCGCTACCTAAATAGACTCTGTGGGCTGTTTGCTGCAGTGCGCTGCCTAAGTAGACTCTGTGCACTGTTTGCTGCAGTGCACTGCCTAAGTAGACTCTGTGGACTGTTTGCTGCAGTGCACTGCCTAAGTAGACTCTGTGGACTGTTTGCTGCAGTGCGCTGCCTAAGTAGACTCTGTGGACTGTTTGCTGCAGTGCGCTGCCTAAGTAGACTCTGTGGACTGTTTGCTGCAGCGTGCTGCCTAAGTAGACTCTGTGGACTGTTTGCTGCAGCCCGCTGCCTAAGTAGACTCTGTGGACTGTTTGCTGCAGCCCGCTGCCTAAGTAGACTCTGTGGACTGTTTGCTGCAGCGCGCTGCCTAAATAGACCCTGTGGACTGTTTGCTGCAGCGTGCTGCCTAAGTAGACTCTGTGGACTGTTTGCTGCAGCGCGCTGCCTAAATAGATCCTGTGGACTGTTTGCTGTAGCGCGCTGCCTAAATAGACCCTGTGGACTGTTTGCTGTAGCGCGCTGCCTAAATAGACCCTGTGGACTGTTTGCTGCAGCGTGCTGCCTAAGTAGACTCTGTGGACTGTTTGCTGCAGCCCGCTGCCTAAGTAGACTCTGTGGACTGTTTGCTGCAGCCCGCTGCCTAAGTAGACTCTGTGGACTGTTTGCTGCAGCCCGCTGCCTAAGTAGACTCTGTGGACTGTTTGCTGCAGCCCGCTGCCTAAGTAGGCTCTGTGGACTGTTTGCTGCAGCGCGCTGCCTAAATAGACTCTGTGGACTGTTTGCTGTAAATCCCAGCCTGACTCCAACGTTGGCTGACACAGCAGTGGGCCCAAAGACCCTCTGCCTATTTATTCACCCAGATGGACAATATCAGACAGCTTGTTCTATCTATCTAAACTTATCCATTTTGGGACAATGGTCATGTCACCTTTGTGACCTGTACACCACGTGGAAGACAGTTTTGCAGGCTTATAAACATCCCACCTCAACTGAGTGAGTAAGCTAGTAACTGCGCATTATTCTTTACAGAAACCGTCCCATTTTAGTGAAGGAGGTAAGGCCCACTCATCGCAAGTGCCTGTCGGAGTGGGAAAGTACCAAGCAGGAAGCCGCTGACCTGTGTTTCTCACCGTGTGCTCTCTCTCTTCCCAGACGGGAGTCGGTGTGGCCACTCTCACTGCTGGCGTACCGGGCGTCCGCACACGCGCTGGCTTTCTCCCGCCAGCCCCGGGGCGGCTCGCCCACTCCGCCGGGGGAGGGTGGCAGGCCGGAGGAATTCCGGGCCAACAGGAGCCAGAGCTCGAAGCTGAGCCACCACTTCCGGAGGCACGTCAAACCCAAGAAGCAGCACGAAATCCGGAGGCTGGGAGCGGTAAGGGAGGGGGAGGGGGTGCGGCTGGCAGCGTCGGTGCCGAGGGTGGGGGGTGCCCCTTGTCAGCAGAAGGGAGCCGCGTGGTCGGGGGGGGGGTGGGGGCGGGGCGTGCCTGTGTGAATAACCGGCGGTGCTCTTTATAGACTCTGTGGACTGTTTGCTGCAGCGCGCTGCCTAAATAGACTCTGTGGACTGTTTGCTGCAGCGTGCTGCCTAAGTAGACTCTGTGGACTGTTTGCTGCAGCGTGCTACCTAAATAGACTCTGTGGACTGTTTGCTGCAGCGTGCTGCCTAAATAGACTCTGTGGACTGTTTGCTGCAGCGCGCTGCCTAAATAGACTCTGTGGACTGTTTGCTGCGGTGCGCTGCCTAAGTAGACTCTGTGGACTGTTTGCTGCAGCGTGGTGCCTAAATAGACTCTGTGGACTGTTTGCTGCAGCGCGCTGCCTAAATAGACCCTGTGGACTGTTTGCTGCAGCGTGCTGCCTAAGTAGACTCTGTGGACTGTTTGCTGCAGCGCGCTGCCTAAATAGATCCTGTGGACTGTTTGCTGTAGCGCGCTGCCTAAATAGACCCTGTGGACTGTTTGCTGCAGCGTGCTGCCTAAGTAGACTCTGTGGACTGTTTGCTGCAGCGCGCTGCCTAAATAGACTCTGTGGACTGTTTGCTGTAAATCCCAGCCTGACTCCAACATTGGCTGACAGTCGTGCCCATAAACCCTCTGCCAAGCGTCCACACCGTTGACCTGAAGAGCTCAACTAAGGCGTTGGGCTGCTGCAGGACGTTCGTAAGAACCCGGAGCAAGAGGAGGCCATTCGGGCCCTTGAGCCTTCACTGCCATTCGTGGCTGATCTTCTAGCTCACCTCCACTTTCCCGATGTGCCGTCCTGTGTGCCAGGAGCCAGCCTCGTTGGTTTGAACCGTGAACCATGCGAAAGGAACCCTTGCATTTCTATAGCGCCTTTCACAGTGCCCCCACTGACCTGATGTCTTGGGGCGATTTACAGCCGGCGAAGTACTCTTGGCAGTGTAGTTGGCCCCTGTTGCAGTGTAGGAAACGCAGCAGCCAATTTGCGCACAGCAAGATCCCACAAACGGCAGCGTGGTGATGACCCCCGATGTTCATTTTCAGTGATGTTGGTTGAGGGATAAATATTGGCACCGGGGAGAACTCCACCCCCCCCCCCCCCCACCCCTTCCCCCGCCACCCCACCCAGGCTGTGGGAATCGTTTACATCCACCCGAGAGGACCCTTGGGGCCTGAATCCTACGTCTCATCCTGAAAGACAGCACCTCGGGCAGTGCAGCACTCCCTCCCAGCTGGCACAGGGAGTGTTGGCCTGGATGACGTGGCTCTCTTTGGATTGGGACCTGATCCAGTGACCTCCTGCCTCGAAACAGTGGACCACCAGTGTGCCCCCAGCTGGAGTACTGTGTCCAGTCCTGGGCACCACACTTTAGGAAGGAGGTCGAGGCCCTTGGAGAGGGTGGCAGAGGGAGATTTACCCCGCATGGGACCCGGGATGAGGGACTTCAGTCCATGTGGAGAGACTGGGAGATGCTGGGATTGTTCTCCTCGGAGCGGAGAAGGTTAAGGGGGAGATCGAATCGAGGCGTTCGGAATCAGGAAGGGGGTTTGGACAGAGTAAAGAAGGAGAAACTGTTTCCACTGGGCAGGAGGGTCGGTAACCAGAGGGGACCACAGATTGAATAGAGATGTACGTTTGAAATGTAGTTTGATGACGTAGTGAGGTGGAAGATTTGTGTTATTATGGGGTTGGCTGACAGATGTACAGACTGTTACTGGACTAACTGGTGGATGGACAATAGACTGTGAATTGTGAGACGAACAGTGAGTTTTTAAAATGTCTCTTTCTGTTCTCCGGCAGATGGTTAAGAAGCTGTGTGAGGCCACCGGCTGTGAGCACGTGGTGGATATTGGGTCGGGACAGGTACAGTAACACACACACAAACCGACCTCACGCGCTCAGAGACTTGATCCTGAAATGAGCTTCGGCCTCCTTGTCCGCACCACCGCTGAGACCGCCTGTTTTTTCACCTCCGTAACGTTACCCCGACTTCACCCGTCCCAGCCCAGCTGCTGCGGAAACCATCCCGAGGTTTCCCTTCGTTACCTGCAGACTCGACCGTGCCGACGCTCTCCCAGCTGGTTCTCCCACATCCCACCCTCCGTAAACGCGAGGTCACCCAAAACCCTTGCGCGTCACAGACTTTTAGAAAGACGTTTTCCCGGAGTTGTCTGTGAACAATGTGCGCGTCAGGGTGCATTTTCTCACACATGGAGTGAAAGGTTCGGTTTAAAGATAACCCAGCAGAAAGCCTTTGTAGCTTGTAAACTAACCTTTACTTCTTTTTTACTCTATTGCTCTGGAAGTTATTTGCGGGCACATGCTCGCTTGGGGGGGAAGCGCATGCTCACACACAACGGTTGGTTCCAAATGAAGATAAAACAGTACCCGTAAACCTAATTCTAAATCGGTCCATGTTCCCCACAAGCCCTGAGCTGTGCTTAGAGGTTGAGGTGTTGAGCTGTGTGAAGTCAAGGCCGAGGTTGCAGAGTTGAGTGCGCAGCTGCGATGGCTTCCACTGTCGAATTGCCAAAGTCGCTTTACCGGGAGGGCTGAGGCGGAATCCGGCTTACGGGGAGAGGGGGAAGGTTCCTTGCTTCTGGTGCTGTCTGTTTCTCTCGCCCTGGGTTGGAGCTTCTTAAGATGGATCTCCTCAGGATCTAAGAGGAATGCGATTGAAATCCACGCTTCTGTCTGGGGGGGGGGGGGAACTAAAGCCATTTTGAGAACAGTCTTTAAACTCAGCCCAAGGGGTTTTTTATTTTGAATAGGCGATCTTCAGAACAGATTTCCTAAAAATGTAAGATATCACAACTACGCACCGTAACCCCGTGTCTCGTTCCCTTATCACTCCCTGACCTGCTTGGCTCCCGGTCAAGCAACATCTTGATTTTAAAATTCCCGCCCTTGCTTTCCAATCCCTCCATGGCCCCTTCACCCCTCCTCTACCTGTGTAACCCCCACCAGCCTCCGAGATCTCTGTGGGCCTCTGATTCCGACGGTCTGTGTCACGGGGGAGGCGGTGGCTACTCTTGTTGTCGCTGGACTAGTAATCCAGAGACCCGGGGTAATGCCCTGGGGACCCGGGTTCGTATCCCACCGCCAGCAGATGGTGGAATTTGAATTGAATGGAATTAATGATGAATGTTGTCGATTGCCGTAAAAGCCCCATCTGGCTCACTAATGCCCTCCAGGGAAGGGAAAGGGAGTCTGCCCTCCTTAACCCGGTCTGGCCCACACGTGCCTCGAGATCCACAAGAATGTGGCTGATTCTTAAATGCCCCCTGAACAAGGGCAATTAGGGATGGGCAAGAAATGCTGCTGGCCTAGTCAGCAATGCCCACATCCTGTGCCTGAATTTTTTTAAATAAAGTCCCAATTGCAATTGCTTCAAGCCCCTCTCTTAAAGACACCTCTTAAAACTCTTTAACGTCTCTTAGTGATCTCCCACGAACTCTGCATCAAACGTTGTTTCATAACTCTCCTGTGAAGATCCTTGGGACGTTTCATTACATTTAAAGAACCATACAAATATAAATATATATTATGTATGTACAAATACATATCATACGTATAAATGTATAGTTAAGCTGTCACATCAGCATTTTTCTATGTAAATTGTCACGGCCTAGAAATGGCAGGCATTGGCCACTAATTGCTAAGGTGGGCATGTTTCGTGGGGTGGGCTGTCAGGTCTCAGCTCCTGTGTGACAGAGGGGGAACACGTGAAACGAGAACAAGGGGGAGGCCATTCGGCCCCTCGAAGCCTGCTCTGCCATTCCATGACATCGTGGGTGACCTTCTAGCTCAGCTCCGCTTCCCCGCCCTATCCCTCAGGGCCCGAAAATCTCTCCATCCCGGTCTCGAATCTACTCGACGACCTGAGCATCCGCGGCTCTCTGTGAGGGGGTGGGGGGGGGGGGGGGGGGGGCGGGTGTAGGGTAGAGAATTCCAAGGATCCACCACCCTCCTGAGCGAAGAGATCCCTCCTCATTTGAGACTGGAATGGCCGACCCCTTAACCTGAGACTGTGACCCAGGGTTCTAGATTCTCCAGCCAGATGTTTGGTTGAGTGGGGGTGAGAACAGTCTCACAGCGTCTACCCTGTCAAACCCCCTTGGAATTTTTAAGTGGAAAAATCAGTCTGGGTTTCCATTCCCAGCCCCTATCCTGTGAGGTCATCCCGAGTCGAATAGCCAGCCATCAATCACTGTCTGAGCTCACACCCAAGAGGAGAGGCAGCGAAGGTGCAGCACTCGGTCTGAGTCATCACACTCATCCTTGTGTTTCTCCGCCCCCCCCCCCCCCTCCAGGGCCACCTCTCTCGCTACCTTGCCTTCGGACACGGGCTGCGTCTCACTGGGGTGGAGGCTGGAGAGGAGCTGGTGGCCATGGCCAGGCGGTTTGACAAAGACCTGCTGCTGAGCCTGAAGAAAGAAGCGGCGAGGAAATCACAGGTTGGGAAAAGGCTGCGTTTTGTGCATGGTGCCGGGAAATGAAGGGGGCGGGGGGGGGGGGGGGGGCAGTGAGGGAGTGGCAGTGAGGGAGTGGCAGTGAGGGAGTGGCAGTGAGGGACGGGGGAGGGAGTGGCAGTGAGTGGGGCAGTGGGGGGAGTGGCAGTGAGTGGGGTGGGGGAGGGGGTGGCAGTGAGTGGGGTGGGGGAGGGGGGTGGCAGTGAGTGGGGCAGTGGGGGGAGTGGCAGTGAGTGGGGTGGGGGGGAGTGGCAGTGAGTGGGGTGGGGGAGGGAGTGGCAGTGAGGGGGAGTGGGGGAGGCAGTGGCAGTGAGGGGGGGGCGGGGAGGGTGTGGCAGTGAGGGGGGGGGCGGGGAGGTAGTGGCAGTGAGGGGGGGCGGGGAGGGAGTGGCAGTGAGGGGGGGTGGGGGAGGGAGTGGCAGTGAGGGGGGTGGGGGAGGGACTGGCAGTGAGGGAGGGTGGGGGAGGGAGTGGCAGTGAGGGGGGAGGGAGTGGCAGTGAGGGGGGAGGGAGTGGCAGTGAGGGGGGAGGGAGTGGCAGTGAGGGGGGGTGGGGAGGGAGTGGCAGTGAGGGGGGAGGGAGTGGCAGTGAGGGGGGAGGGAGTGGCAGTGAGGGGGGGCAAGGGGAGGGAGTGGCAGTGAGGGGGGTGGGGAGGGAGTGGCAGTGAGTGGGGGTGGGGAGGGAGTGGCAGTGAGTGGGGGCGGGGAGGGAGTGGCAGTGAGGGGGGGGGAATGGGGGAGGAGGGAGTGGCAGTGAGGGGGTGGGGAGGGAGTGGCAGTGAGGGGGGTGGGGGAGTGGCAGTGAGGGGGGAGGGAGTGGGGGAGGGAGTGGCAGTGAGGGGGGGTGGGGAGGGAGTGGCAGTGAGGGGGGAGGGAGTGGCAGTGAGTGGGGGCGGGGGAGGGAGTGGCAGTGAGGGGGGAGGGGAGTGGCAGTGAGGGGGGAGGGAGTGGCAGTGAGGGGGGGAGGGAGTGGCAGTGAGTGGGGGCGGGGAGGGAGTGGCAGTGAGTGGGGGAGGGGAGTGGCAGTGAGGGAGTGGCAGTGAGGGGGGAGGGAGTGGCAGTGAGGGGGGTGGGAGTGGGGGAGGAAGTGGCAGTGAGGGGGGAGGGAGTGGGGGAGGAAGTGGCAGTGAGGGGGGAGGGAGTGGGGGAGGGAGTGGCAGTGAGGGGGGGTGGGGGAGGGAGTGGCAATGAGGGGGGGTGGGGGGAGGGAGTGGCAGTGAGGGGGGGTGGGGGAGGGAGTGGCAGTGAGGGGGGGTGGGGGAGGGAGTGGCAGTGAGGGGGGGTGGGGGAGGGAGTGGCAGTGAGGGGGGGGTGGGGGAGGGAGTGGCAGTGAGGGGGGAGGGAGTGGGGAGGGAGTGGCAGTGAGGGGGGGTGGGGGAGGGAGTGGCAGTGAGGGGGGAGGGAGTGGCAGTGAGGGGGGAGGGAGTGGCAGTGAGGGGGGAGGGAGTGGCAGTGAGGGGGGAGGGAGTGGGGAGGGAGTGGCAGTGAGGGGGGTGGGGGAGGGAGTGGCAGTGAGGGGGGTGGGGGAGGGAGTGGCAGTGAGGGGGGAGGGAGTGGGGAGGGAGTGGCAGTGAGCGGGGGTGGGGGAAGGAGTGGCAGTGAGGGGGGGTGGGGAAGGGAGTGGCAGTGAGGGGTGGGGGAGGGAGTGGCAGTGAGGGGGGGGTGGGGGAGGGAGTGGCAGTGAGGGGGGGTGGGGGAGGGAGTGGCAGTGAGGGGGGAGGGAGTGGCAGTGAGGGGAGGTGGGGGAGGGAGTGGCAGTGAGGGGGGAGGGAGTGGGGAGGGAGTGGCAGTGAGGGGGGAGGGAGTGGGGAGGGAGTGGCAGTGAGGGGGGGCGGGGGAGGGAGTGGCAGTGAGGGGGCGGGGGAGGGTGTGGCAGTGAGGGGGGGCGGGGGAGGGTGTGGCAGTGAGGGGGGGCGGGGGAGGGTGTGGCAGTGAGGGGGTGCGGGGGAGGGAGTGGCAGTGAGGGGGGGAGGGAGTGGCAGTGAGGGGGGTGGGGGAGGGTGTGGCAGTGAGGGGGGAGGGAGTGGGGAGGGAGTGGCAGTGAGGGGGGAGGGAGTGGGGAGGGAGTGGCAGTGAGGGGGGAGGGGAGTGGCAGTGAGGGGGGGCGGGGGGAGGGTGTGGCAGTGAGGGGGGCGGGGGAGGGAGTGGCAGTGAGGGGGGAGGGAGTGGCAGTGAGGGGGGGTGGGGGAGGGTGTGGCAGTGAGGGGGGGTGGGGGAGGGAGTGGCAGTGAGGGGGGAGGGAGTGGGGAGGGAGTGGCAGTGAGGGGGGAGGGAGTGGCAGTGAAGGGGGGCGGGGTAGGGTATGGCAGTGAGGGGGGGGCGGGGGAGGGAGTGGCAGTGAGGGTGGGCGGGGGAGGGAGTGGCAGTGAGGGGGGGCGGGGGAGGGAGTGGCAGTGAGGGGGGCGGGGGAGGGAGTGGCAGTGAAGGGGGTGGGGGAGGGAGTGGCAGTGAGGGGGGGGCGGGGGAGGGTGTGGCAGTGAGGGGGGGCGGGGGAGGGAGTGGCAGTGAGGGGGGCGGGGGAGGGAGTGGCAGTGAGGGGGGGCGGGGGAGGGTGTGGCAGTGAGGGGGGGGAGGGGGAGGGAGTGGCAGTGAGGGGGGCGGGGGAGGGTGTGGCAGTGAGGGGGGGCGGGGGAGGGTGTGGCAGTGAGGGGGGCGGGGGAGGGTGTGGCAGTGAGGGGGGGGCGGGGGAGGGTGTGGCAGTGAGGGGGGGCGGGGGAGGGTGTGGCAGTGAGGGGGGGCGGGGGAGGGTTTGGCAGTGAGGGGGGGCGGGGGAGGGTGTGGCAGTGAGGGGGGGCGGGGGAGGGTGTGGCAGTGAGGGGGGGCGGGGGAGGGAGTGGCAGTGAGGGGGGGCGGGGGAGGGAGTGGCAGTGAGGGGGTGCTGGGGGGAGGGGAGGGGCGAGGGGTGGGGGGAGGGGGTCAGTCTCGCCCAGTGGTCCAAACAGTGCAGATGGAAAAGGGTTAATCAAATGAGCAGCAACACCCGGGGGCTGGGCGGCATCTCCCTCCCTCCCGGGCCAGACGGGGGCCGGGCGGCGTCTCCCTCCCTCCCGGGCCAGACGGGGACCAGACATCGTCTCCCTCCCAGGCTGCCATAGAACTGTATCCCGTCTAAAGGGTCTGTTAGGGGTGGGCTGGGCGGGGCTTGGGCTATGGGATTGGGTTGGGAGAGGGGAGCGGGTGGTGGGCGGGGTGGGATTGGGTGGGGGAGCAGGATTGGGTGGTGGGGGATGCGTTGCGGGGGGGGGGGTGGTGTTTCCGCTTGTCACGCGTATCAGTAACTGGCAGGAACCTAACCAATTCCTCTGTGTGCAGAGCGACGAGAGGAGCCGAGAGATCCTGGGCAGGGAGCCCGCCCGCATCCCACTTCCCCACCACCTGCTGGGGTGGGTGGACCCCAGGGCACCGTGGGAGGACTTCCTTCAGCTGCTGGAGTCGGAGGGCAGCCCCGAGGGGGGCGGGTGGAGGGCGGGACGCCCCTTCGTGCTGACAGGGCTCCACACCTGCGGGGACCTGGGCCCCGCCGCCCTCCGTCACTTTGCTCATTGCCCCAGCGCGTTGGGGATCACCGCCGTCTCCTGCTGCTACATGAAGACCACCACCGCGGGCGAGCTGGCATCTCCACCCGGGGGTGGGGCCTCCGAGGCCGGGTACCCCATGAGCGCCTGGATCCGGGGGCTTCCGGCACACAGGCTGCCCTACAAACTCCGCGAGCTGGCCTGCCACGCCCTCGAGGACTACGCCGCCCGGCTGAGGCAGGGGGGCGCTGGGTTGCGGGTGCACTGCTACCGGGCGGTGCTGGAGACCATCATCAGGCAGCTCCAGCCCTCGCTCAGAAGGCCGGGGGTCCAGACCTCCAGGAAGACCCACCTGCTCCCCTTCGAAGAGTAAGGAACCTCTTTTTGCGAGCAACTCACCCCATCCGCGGCGCAGAGATCTTGAAGGGAGTGTAGGGGCTGGAGGAGGTTACAGAGATAGGGAGGGGGTGTAGGGGCTGGAGGAGGTTACAGAGATAGGGAGGGGTGTAGGGGCTGGAGGGGTTTCGAGAGATAGGGAGGGGTGTAGGGGCCGGAGGAGGTTACAGAAATAGGGAGGGGTGTAGGGGCCGGAGGGGGTTAGAGAGATAGGGAGGGGTGTAGGGGCTGGAGGAGGTTACAGAGATAGGGAGGGTTGTAGATGCTGGAGGAGGTTACAGAGATAGGGAGGGGTGTAGGGGGTGGAGGAGGTTACAGAGATAGGGAGGGGTGTAGGGGCTGGAGGAGGTTACAGAGATAGGGAGGGGTGTAGGGGCTGGAGGAGGTTACAGAGATAGGGAGTGGTGTAGGTGCTGGAGGAGGTTACAGAGATAGGGAGGGGTGTAGGGGCCGGAGTGGATTACAGAGATAGGGAGGGGTGTAGGGGCTGGAGGAGGTTACAGAGATAGGGAGGGGTGTAGGGGCTGGAGGAGGTTACAGAGATAGGGAGGAGTGTTGGGGCTGGAGAAGGTTACAGAGATAGGGAGGGGAGTAGGGGCTGGAGGAGGTTACAGAGGTTGGGAGGGGTGTAGGGGCTGGAGGAGGTTACAGAGATAGGGAGGGGTGTAGGGGCTGGAGGAGGTTACAGAGATAGGGAGGGGTGTAGGGGCTGGAGGAGGTTACAGAGATAGGGAGGGGTGTAGGGGCTGGAGGAAGTTACAGAGATAGGGAGGAGTGTAGGGGCTGGAGGAGGTTACAGAGATAGGGAGGGGTGTAGGGGCTGGAGGAGGTTACAGAGATAGGGAGGGGTGTAGGGGCTGGAGGAGGTTACAGAGATAGGGAGGGGTGTAGGGGCTGGAGGAGGTTACAGAGATAGGGAGGGGTGTAGGGGCTGGAGGAGGTTACAGAGATACTGAGGGGTGTAGGGGCTGGAGGAGGTTACAGAGATAGGGAGGGGTGTAGAGGCTGGAGGAGGTTACAGAGATAGGGAGGGGTGTAGGGGCTGGAGGAGGTTACAGAGATAGGGAGGGGTGTAGGGGCTGGAGGGGTTTCGAGAGATAGGGAGGGGTGTAGGGGCCGGAGGAGGTTACAGAAATAGGGAGGGGAGTAGGGGCCGGAGGGGGTTAGAGAGATAGGGAGGGGTGTAGGAGCTGGAGGAGGTTACAGAGATAGGGAGGGTTGTAGATGCTGGAGGAGGTTACAGAGATAGGGAGGGGTGTAGGGGGTGGAGGAGGTTACAGAGATAGGGAGGGGTGTAGGGGCTGGAGGAGGTTACAGAGATAGGGAGGGGTGTAGGGGCTGGAGGAGGTTACAGAGATAGGGAGTGGTGTAGGTGCTGGAGGAGGTTACAGAGATAGGGAGGGGTGTAGGTGCCGGAGTGGATTACAGAGATAGGGAGGGGTGTAGGGGCTGGAGGAGGTTACAGAGATAGGGAGGGGTGTAGGGGCTGGAGGAGGTTACAGAGATAGGGAGGAGTGTTGGGGCTGGAGAAGGTTACAGAGATAGGGAGGGGAGTAGGGGCTGGAGGAGGTTACAGAGGTTGGGAGGGGTGTAGGGGCTGGAGAAGGTTACAGAGATAGGGAGGGGTGTAGGGGTTGGAGGAGGTTACAGAGATAGGGAGGGGTGTAGGGGCTGGAGGAGGTTACAGAGATAGGGAGGGGTGTAGGGGCTGGAGGAGGTTACAGAGATAGGGAGGAGTGTAGGGGCTGGAGGAGGTTACAGAGATAGGGAGGGGTGTAGGGGCTGGAGGAGGTTACAGAGATAGGGAGGGGTGTAGGGGCTGGAGGAGGTTACAGAGATAGGGAGGGGTGTAGGGGCTGGAGGAGGTTACAGAGATAGGGAGGGGTGTAGGGGCTGGAGGAGGTTACAGAGATAGGGAGGGGTGTAGGGGCTGGAGGAGGTTACAGAGATAGGGAGGGGTGTAGGGGCTGGAGGAGGTTACAGAGATAGGGAGGGATGTAGGGGCTGGAGGAGGTTACAGAGATAGGGAGGGGTGTAGGGGCTGGAGGAGGTTACAGAGATAGGGAAGGGTGTAGGGGCTGGAGGAGGTTACAGAGATAGGGAGGGGTGTAGGGGCTGGAGGAGGTTACAGAGATAGGGAGTGGTGTAGGTGCCGGAGGAGGTTACAGAGATAGGGAGGGGTGTAGGGGCCGGAGTGGATTACAGAGATAGGGAGGGGTGTAGGGGCTGGAGGAGGTTACAGAGATAGGGAGGGGTGTAGGGGCTGGAGGAGGTTACAGAGGTTGGGAGGGGTGTAGGGGCTGGAGGAGGTTACAGAGATAGGGAGGGGTGTAGGGGTTGGAGGAGGTTACAGAGATAGGGAGGGGTGTAGGGGCTGGAGGAGGTTACAGAGATAGGGAGGGGTGTAGGGGCTGGAGGAGGTTACAGAGATAGGGAGGAGTGTAGGGGCTGGAGGAGGTTACAGAGATAGGGAGGGGTGTAGGGGCTGGAGGAGGTTACAGAGATAGGGAGGGGTGTAGGGGCTGGAGGAGGTTACGGAGATAGGGAGGGGTGTAGGGGCTGGAGGAGGTTACGGAGATAGGGAGGGGTGTAGGAGCTGGAGGAGGTTACGGAGATAGGGAGGGGTGTAGGGGCTGGAGGAGGTTACGGAGATAGGGAGGGGTGTAGGGGCTGGAGGAGGTTACAGAGATAGGGAGGGGTGTAGGGGCTGGAGGAGGTTACAGAGATAGGGAGGGGTGTAGGGGCTGGAGGAGGTTACAGAGATAGGGAGGGGTGTAGGGGCTGGAGGAGGTTACAGAGATAGGGAAGGGTGTAGGGGCTGGAGGAGGTTACAGAGATAGGGAGGGGTGTAGGGGCTGGAGGAGGTTACAGAGATAGGGAGTGGTGTAGGTGCCGGAGGAGGTTACAGAGATAGGGAGGGGTGTAGGGGCCGGAGTGGATTACAGAGATAGGGAGGGGTGTAGGGGCTGGAGGAGGTTACAGAGATAGGGAGGGGTGTAGGGGCTGGAGGAGGTTACAGAGGTTGGGAGGGGTGTAGGGGCTGGAGGAGGTTACAGAGATAGGGAGGGGTGTAGGGGTTGGAGGAGGTTACAGAGATAGGGAGGGGTGTAGGGGCTGGAGGAGGTTACAGAGATAGGGAGGGGTGTAGGGGCTGGAGGAGGTTACAGAGATAGGGAGGAGTGTAGGGGCTGGAGGAGGTTACAGAGATAGGGAGGGGCTGGAGGAGGTTACAGAGATAGGGAGGGGTGTAGGGGCTGGAGGAGGTTACGGAGATAGGGAGGGGTGTAGGGGCTGGAGGAGGTTACGGAGATAGGGAGGGGTGTAGGGGCTGGAGGAGGTTACGGAGATAGGGAGGGGTGTAGGGGCTGGAGGAGGTTACGGAGATAGGGAGGGGTGTAGGGGCTGGAGGAGGTTACAGAGATAGGGAGGGGTGTAGGGGCTGGAGGAGGTTACAGAGATAGGGAGGGGTGTAGGGGCTGGAGGAGGTTACAGAGATACTGAGGGGTGTAGGGGCTGGAGGAGGTTACAGAGATAGGGAGGGGTGTAGGGGCTGGAGGAGGTTACAGAGATAGGGAGGGGTGTAGGGGCTGGAGGAGGTTACAGAGATAGGGAGAGGTGTAGGGGCTGGAGGAGGTTACAGAGATAGGGAGGGGTGTAGGGGCTGGAGGAGGTTACAGAGATTGGGAGGGGTGTAGGGGCTTGAGGAGGTTACAGAGATAGGGAGGGGTGTAGGGGCTGGACGAGGTTACAGAGTCAGGGAGGAGTGTAGGGGCTGGAGGAGGTTACAGAGATAGGGAGGGGTGTAGGGGCTGGAGGAGGTTACAGAGATAGGGAGGGGTGTAGGGGCTTGAGGAGGTTACAGAGATAGGGAGGGGTGTAGGGGCTTGAGGAGGTTACAGAGATAGGGAGGGGTGTAGGGGCTTGAGGAGGTTACAGAGATAGGGAGGGGTGTAGGGGCTTGAGGAGGTTACAGAGATAGGGAGGGGTGTAGGGGCTGGAGGAGGTTACAGAGATAGGGAGGAGTGTAGGGGCTGGAGGAGGTTACAGAGATAGGGAGGGGTGTAGGGGCTGGAGGAGGTTATAGAGATAGGGAGGGGTGTAGGGGCTGGAGGAGGTTACAGAGATAGGGAGGGGTGTAGGGGCTGGAGGAGGTTACAGAGATAGGGGTGTAGGGGGTGGAGGAGGTTACAGAGATAGGGAGGGGTGTAGGGGGTGGAGGAGGTTACAGAGATAGGGAGGGGTGTAGGGGGTGGAGGAGGTTACAGAGATAGGGAGGGGTGTAGGGGCTGGAGGAGGTTACAGAGATAGGGAGGGGTGTAGGGGCTGGAGGAGGTTACAGAGATAGGGAGGAGTGTAGGGGCTGGAGGAGGTTACAGAGATAGGGAGGGGTGTAGGGGCTGGAGGAGGTTACAGAGATAGGGAGGGGTGTAGGGGCTGGAGGAGGTTACAGAGAAATGGAGGGGTGTAGGGGCTGGAGGAGGTTACAGAGATAGGGAGGGGTGTAGGGGCTGGAGGAGGTTACAGAGATAGGGAGGGGTGTAGGGGCTGGAGGAGGTTACAGAGATAGGGAGGGGTGTAGGGGCTGGAAGAGGTTAGAGAGATAGGGAGGGGTGTAGGGGCTGGAGGAGGTTACAGAGATAGGGAGGGGTGTAGGGGCTGGAGGAGGTTACAGAGATACTGAGGGGTGTAGGGGCTGGAGGAGGTTACAGAAATAGGGAGGGGTGTAGGGGCTGGAGGAGGTTACAGAGATAGGGAGGGGTGTAGGGGCTGGAGGAGGTTACAGAGATACTGAGGGGTGTAGGGGCTGGAGGAGGTTACAGAGATAGGGAGGGGTGTAGGGGCTGGAGGAGGTTACAGAGATAGGGAGGGGTGTAGGGGCTGGAGGAGGTTACAGAGATAGGGAGAGGTGTAGGGGCTGGACGAGGTTACAGAGTCAGGGAGGAGTGTAGGGGCTGGAGGAGGTTACAGAGATAGGGAGGGGTGTAGGGGCTGGAGGAGGTTACAGAGATAGGGAGGGGTGTAGGGGCTTGAGGAGGTTACAGAGATAGGGAGGGGTGTAGGGGCTTGAGGAGGTTACAGAGATAGGGAGGGGTGTAGGGGCTTGAGGAGGTTACAGAGATAGGGAGGGGTGTAGGGGCTGGAGGAGGTTACAGAGATAGGGAGGGGTGTAGGGGCTGGAGGAGGTTACAGAGATAGGGAGAGGTGTAGGGGCTGGAGGAGGTTACAGAGATAGGGAGGGGTGTAGGGGCTGGAGGAGGTTACAGAGATTGGGAGGGGTGTAGGGGCTTGAGGAGGTTACAGAGATAGGGAGGGGTGTAGGGGCTGGACGAGGTTACAGAGTCAGGGAGGAGTGTAGGGGCTGGAGGAGGTTACAGAGATAGGGAGGGGTGTAGGGGCTGGAGGAGGTTACAGAGATAGGGAGGGGTGTAGGGGCTTGAGGAGGTTACAGAGATAGGGAGGGGTGTAGGGGCTTGAGGAGGTTACAGAGATAGGGAGGGGTGTAGGGGCTTGAGGAGGTTACAGAGATAGGGAGGGGTGTAGGGGCTGGAGGAGGTTACAGAGATAGGGGTGTAGGGGGTGGAGGAGGTTACAGAGATAGGGAGGGGTGTAGGGGGTGGAGGAGGTTACAGAGATAGGGAGGGGTGTAGGGGCTGGAGGAGGTTACAGAGATAGGGAGGGGTGTAGGGGCTGGAGGAGGTTACAGAGATACTGAGGGGTGTAGGGGCTGGAGGAGGTTACAGAGATAGGGAGGGGTGTAGGGGCTGGAGGAGGTTACAGAGATAGGGAGGGGTGTAGGGGCTGGAGGAGGTTACAGAGATACTGAGGGGTGTAGGGGCTGGAGGAGGTTACAGAGATAGGGAGGGGTGTAGGGGCTGGAGGAGGTTACAGAGATAGGGAGGGGTGTAGGGGCTGGAGGAGGTTACAGAGATAGGGAGAGGTGTAGGGGCTGGAGGAGGTTACAGAGATAGGGAGGGGTGTAGGGGCTGGAGGAGGTTACAGAGATTGGGAGGGGTGTAGGGGCTTGAGGAGGTTACAGAGATAGGGAGGGGTGTAGGGGCTGGACGAGGTTACAGAGTCAGGGAGGAGTGTAGGGGCTGGAGGAGGTTACAGAGATAGGGAGGGGTGTAGGGGCTGGAGGAGGTTACAGAGATAGGGAGGGGTGTAGGGGCTTGAGGAGGTTACAGAGATAGGGAGGGGTGTAGGGGCTTGAGGAGGTTACAGAGATAGGGAGGGGTGTAGGGGCTGGAGGAGGTTACAGAGATAGGGAGGGGTGTAGGGGCTGGAGGAGGTTACAGAGATAGGGAGGGGTGTAGGGGCTGGAGGAGGTTACAGAGATAGGGGTGTAGGGGGTGGAGGAGGTTACAGAGATAGGGAGGGGTGTAGGGGCTGGAGGAGGTTACAGAGATAGGGAGGGGTGTAGGGGCTGGAGGAGGTTACAGAGATAGGGAGGAGTGTTGGGGCTGGAGAAGGTTACAGAGATAGGGAGGGGTGTAGGGGCTGGAGGAGGTTACAGAGGTTGGGAGGGGTGTAGGGGCTGGAGGAGGTTACAGAGATAGGGAGGGGTGTAGGGGTTGGAGGAGGTTACAGAGATAGGGAGGGGTGTAGGGGCTGGAGGAGGTTACAGAGATAGGGAGGGGTGTAGGGGCTGGAGGAGGTTACAGAGATAGGGAGGAGTGTAGGGGCTGGAGGAGGTTACAGAGATAGGGAGGGGTGTAGGGGCTGGAGGAGGTTACAGAGATAGGGAGGGGTGTAGGGGCTGGAGGAGGTTACGGAGATAGGGAGGGGTGTAGGGGCTGGAGGAGGTTACGGAGATAGGGAGGGGTGTAGGGGCTGGAGGAGGTTACGGAGATAGGGAGGGGTGTAGGGGCTGGAGGAGGTTACAGAGATAGGGAGGGGTGTAGGGGCTGGAGGAGGTTACAGAGATAGGGAGGGGTGTAGGGGCTGGAGGAGGTTACAGAGATAGGGAGGGGTGTAGGGGCTGGAGGAGGTTACAGAGATACTGAGGGGTGTAGGGGCTGGAGGAGGTTACAGAGATAGGGAGGGGTGTAGGGGCTGGAGGAGGTTACAGAGATAGGGAGAGGTGTAGGGGCTGGAGGAGGTTACAGAGATAGGGAGGGGTGTAGGGGCTGGAGGAGGTTACAGAGATTGGGAGGGGTGTAGGGGCTTGAGGAGGTTACAGAGATAGGGAGGGGTGTAGGGGCTGGACGAGGTTACAGAGTCAGGGAGGAGTGTAGGGGCTGGAGGAGGTTACAGAGATAGGGAGGGGTGTAGGGGCTGGAGGAGGTTACAGAGATAGGGAGGGGTGTAGGGGCTTGAGGAGGTTACAGAGATAGGGAGGGGTGTAGGGGCTTGAGGAGGTTACAGAGATAGGGAGGGGTGTAGGGGCTTGAGGAGGTTACAGAGATAGGGAGGGGTGTAGGGGCTGGAGGAGGTTACAGAGATAGGGAGGAGTGTAGGGGCTGGAGGAGGTTACAGAGATAGGGAGGGGTGTAGGGGCTGGAGGAGGTTATAGAGATAGGGAGGGGTGTAGGGGCTGGAGGAGGTTACAGAGATAGGGAGGGGTGTAGGGGCTGGAGGAGGTTACAGAGATAGGGGTGTAGGGGGTGGAGGAGGTTACAGAGATAGGGAGGGGTGTAGGGGGTGGAGGAGGTTACAGAGATAGGGAGGGGTGTAGGGGGTGGAGGAGGTTACAGAGATAGGGAGGGGTGTAGGGGCTGGAGGAGGTTACAGAGATAGGGAGGGGTGTAGGGGCTGGAGGAGGTTACAGAGATAGGGAGGAGTGTAGGGGCTGGAGGAGGTTACAGAGATAGGGAGGGGTGTAGGGGCTGGAGGAGGTTACAGAGATAGGGAGGGGTGTAGGGGCTGGAGGAGGTTACAGAGATAGGGAGGGGTGTAGGGGCTGGAGGAGGTTACAGAGATAGGGAGGGGTGTAGGGGCTGGAGGAGGTTACAGAGATAGGGAGGGGTGTAGGGGCTGGAGGAGGTTACAGAGATAGGGAGGGGTGTAGGGGCTGGAAGAGGTTACAGAGATAGGGAGGGGTGTAGGGGCTGGAGGAGGTTACAGAGATAGGGAGGGGTGTAGGGGCTGGAGGAGGTTACAGAGATAGGGAGGGGTGTAGGGGCTGGAGGAGGTTACAGAGATAGGGAGGGGTGTAGGGGCTGGAGGAGGTTACAGAGATACTGAGGGGTGTAGGGGCTGGAGGAGGTTACAGAGATAGGGAGGGGTGTAGGGGCTGGAGGAGGTTACAGAGATAGGGAGGGGTGTAGGGGCTGGAGGAGGTTACAGAGATAGGGAGAGGTGTAGGGGCTGGAGGAGGTTACAGAGATAGGGAGGGGTGTAGGGGCTGGAGGAGGTTACAGAGATTGGGAGGGGTGTAGGGGCTTGAGGAGGTTACAGAGATAGGGAGGGGTGTAGGGGCTTGAGGAGGTTACAGAGATAGGGAGGGGTGTAGGGGCTGGACGAGGTTACAGAGTCAGGGAGGAGTGTAGGGGCTGGAGGAGGTTACAGAGATAGGGAGGGGTGTAGGGGCTGGAGGAGGTTACAGAGATAGGGAGGGGTGTAGGGGCTTGAGGAGGTTACAGAGATAGGGAGGGGTGTAGGGGCTTGAGGAGGTTACAGAGATAGGGAGGAGTGTAGGGGGTGGAGGAGGTTACAGAGATAGGGAGGGGTGTAGGGGCTGGAGGAGGTTACAGAGATAGGGAGGGGTGTAGGGGCTGGAGGAGGTTACAGAGATAGGGAGGGGTGTAGGGGCTTGAGGAGGTTACAGAGATAGGGAGGGGGAAGAGTCCATGGAGGGATTTGAAAAAAGCATGTATTTTGAAACAGGCATTGTCAGATCAGGAGTCCGTGTAGATCAGCGAGTACAGGGGGAGTTGGGGAACAGGATCTCTGTACTTAAAGTACTGTAAAGTATTTACAACCTGTTCTGTTAGATATTTGGGAATTACCTTTCACTTCAATGCAGGTTTAAGGAACAGGAAATACATGGACATCTGATTAAAACCTTGTGGGAAGAATTCTCTGTTACTGCAAGAGAATCTAACTATCTCCCCTTGACATTCAATAGCATTACCTTCACTGAATCCCCCACTATCAACATTCTGCGGGGGCGTTACCATTGACCAGAAACTGAACTGGACCAGCCATATAAATACGTTGGCTACAAGAGCAGGTCAGAGGCTGGGAATCCTGTGGTGAGTAACTCACCTCCTGACTCCCCAAAGCCTGTCCACCATCTACAAGGCACAAGTCAGGAGTGTGATGGAATACTCCCCACTTGCCTGGATGGGTGCAGCTCCCACAACACTCAAGAAGCTCGACACCATCCAGGACAAAGCAGCCCCGCTTGATTGGCACCACATCCACAAACATTCACTCCCTCCACCACCGACGCACAGTAGCAGCAGTGTGTGTACCATCTACAAGATGCACTGCAGCAACTCACCAAGGCTCCTTCAACAGCACCTTTCAAACCCACAACCTCTACCACCTAGAAGGACAAGGGCAGCAGACACATGGGGAACACCACCACCTGGAAGTTCCCCTCCAAGTCGCTCACCATCCTGACTTGGAAATATATCGGCCGTTCCTTCACTGTCGTTGGGTCCAAATCCTGGAACTCCCTCCCTAACAGCACGGTGGGTGTACCTACACCACAGGGACTGCAGCGGCTCAATGAGATCCCCTCTTAGAGGAGTTTTGCTCGGTGCTGCTGGGGGTGAGGCAGATGGTAAAATGGAATACCGATCCGCTCTAGCAGAGCTCCATCGTCCATCCTGAACCTGGGCTGAATCAGAGGGTAGGACAGCAGTTACAAGTGCTTTCGGATGTCACTGGGAGGGAAGGTGGGGCA
Organism: Isurus oxyrinchus; assembly: GCA_026770705.1. NCBI lineage: Eukaryota > Metazoa > Chordata > Chondrichthyes > Lamniformes > Lamnidae > Isurus > Isurus oxyrinchus. The sequence continues at coordinate 74,123 of JANJGN010002165.1, forward strand.
GCGACTGGCGGGGGTGGGGGGGGGCTAGGGAATCTCTTGGGGCCAAGCCTGCCTGTTGAGGGCAGGGCAGGGCAGGACAGGCTGGGATTCTCACCCCCTCCCCACCCCCAACCAACCAAGGGGCAGCAGCAGCCTCAGGGAGACAGCAAATCTGAGAGTGTACAGGTTAAATCACCCCCCGCACCCCTCCCTCGCCCCAGCTGATTCTGACTTTCTCTCCTCAGCTATGCCCGCGCTGCTCTGCAGAAGCTGGGTCTCGACGCTGGAGTCCAGTGGGATGCCAGTCTGGTGCAGTCGCTGCTGGCGCAAGAGAGGATGGTGGTGGCCTACTTCTGCCTGAACCTGCTGCTGGCCCCAGTGATCGAGACCCTCATCCTCCTGGACCGGGTCCTCTACTTGAAGGAGCAAAGTAAGGAGCTAAGGGAGATTGGGGGGGATGGGGGAGTGGAGGATGTGGGGATGCGTAGTGGGTGGGGGTCCATCGGTGGGGGGAGGTGGGTGGCTCAGGTAAATCAGCTCTTCTCTCTGCCTGAGGGGGTGAACTAATAGCCACCATCAAAGTTAAGGTTTGAGGGGCTGAATGGCCTCCTTCTGTTCCTGTGTAACAGACTTGAGGGGGCTGAATGGGCTCTTCCTGTTCCTCTGTAACAGGCTTGAGGGCTGAATGGCCTCCTGTCCCTGTGTAACAGGCTCAAGGGGATGAATGGCCTCCTTCTGTTCCTGTGTAACAGACTCGAGGGGGTGGAATGGGCTCTTCCTGTTCCTCTGTAACAGGCTCGCAGGCCGAATGGCCTCCTCCTGTCCCTGTGTTACAGGCTCGAGGGCCGAATGGCCTCCTCCTTTCCCTGTGTAACAGGCTCAAGGAGGGACTGAATGGGCTCTTCCTATTCTTGTGTAAGGGCCTTGAGGAGGGGCTGGAACAGGAGGAGGCCATTCAGCCCCTCAAGCTTGTTCCTCCATTCAATCAGATCTCGGCAGATGTGCATCTTAACTCCAGGTCCCCTCCTTGGTTCTGTAACCCTTCATCCCCTTAACCAGCAAAGTCCTATCCATCTCCATCTTGCCATTTCCAGTTGAGCCTAGCAGCACCCCCAACTTCAACAGCGTCATTGTGGGGAGAGTTCGATTTCCTCCCCCCTCTGCATGGTGCTTCCTGACATCACCCCGAACGGCCCGGCTCTCATTTCAAGATTCTGTCCCTTGTCCAGGACCACCCCCCACCCCACTCCCTCAACCAGAGGGTCTGGTTCCTCTCTCTCCCCCACAGCTCCGTTGAATCTGTTAATCATGTGCCTTTTTGATTCTCGTTGCAGGCTATCAGTGCGAGTTGATCCCACTGTTCGACCCCACGTTCTCCCCCAGGAACTTTGTGCTGGTGGCGGCAAAGGTGGGGGTTCGAGTCAGCGACCTCCTCTGCCCGGAAGAGGGCCGTGAGGTTTGATATTCCCCCCCCCCCCACCCCCCACCGGGGGAGAGGTGGGGGGGCGGGGGGCGAAGACACCCACCCCCGTGACGGACAAGCTCCCATCTCGGTCGGCCGCCGATGAGAACGATCCCGCACCCTGAAACTTCAACCGATCTGTAATCCTCGCTGCCTGGCTGTGGGTGGTTTCTGTGGATCTGCTCTCTCTCTCCGTCTGTCTGCAAAAACAAAAAATCTACAGAGAAATCGGTGAGCAGCTTCCTTCGACGGGTGAGAGCTGTTTAGAATCGGGTTACGCTCGACACTCCTGCCTCCAGAGCTCGGAGTTAGTTTGAGGCGTGTGTGTGTGTGTGCACACGTGTGCCTGTCTACAGAGTGCAGGCATGAACTCGATGGGCTGAATGGCCTCCTTCTGTATGCTGCAATGACTCTATAATTTTACACAGAGAGGGAGAGAAGTGGGAACATTACCTGTTGAGAGACTCCAAGCTTGTGAGGCAAACAGAGGGATTTGAGATTCCGGTTACTGTGGTTGTCCGTCAGTCTCGGGAGAGGCTGGACCATGCCCGGGGTGTATGTACCTCACTTCGGGATTGAACTCCGTCTGGTGTGAGTGCAGAGGCTGATTTGTGAGTACCACAGCGGGCACAGATCAACAGTGCTGTCCCGAGGTCGACTCCGATCTTTCACTGGCCTTTCTTTTCTTCCTTTCCACCCCCCACCCCATCTCCGGACGTTCCCCCTGCCTTTTCCACACTGTTCCCTCCCCCATCTCCGGACGTTCCCCCTGCCTTTTCCAATCTGTTCCCCTGTCTCCAGACGTTCCCCCTGCCTTTTCCACTCTTTTCACCATCTCCCCACCCCCCCCCCCCCCCCCCCAACCCACCATCTCCAGACACTCTGGTCAGCAGCGCAAAGTCTCGCTCGCATTGGAGAGGGGCTGGGGTGCAGGGCGGGGGCTGACCGCTTGGTCTCGTGCCCATAGCCAGCTCTCACAGAGACGTCTTTGGGGATGCGGCCAGACCCATTCCGCTCGCTGCGCAGCTCACTAAAGACTGGTGAGCTGGTGTATGAAGCACGTCCCGAAGCCTCATCTGAGTGGGACCAGGACTAGCGTTAAGACGGCCGGGCTGATGATCCAGCGACGCAAGTTTACATCCCACCACAGCTGCTGGGAGAATTTAAACTCAATTAATAAAATAAGTCTAGAATGAAAAGCGAGTCTCAGTGATGGTGACCATGAAACTATCATGGATTGTTGTAAAAACCCATCTGGGTCACTCATGCCCCCTTTAGGGGAGGGAAATCTGCCGTCCTTACCCGGTCTGGCCTACGTGTGACTCCAGACCCAGGTGGTCGACTCTGAACTGCCTCCTCTGAAACGGCCGAGCGAGCCATTCAGATCAAGGGGGCAATTAGGGATGGGCAGCAAATGCCGGCCTTGCCCAGCGACACCCACATCCTGTGAAGGAATTAAGAATAAACCCTGCCCGAGCGGTCCGAGGGCAGGTTGCACAGATGAGACTTGTATTCCTGGGAGGTTTGAGAGAACTCTGGCCCTTGCACTGCCAACCCACGGGCACCAGCCCGATCCCGGGAACGCATCCCTGATCCCACTGAGCAGAGAGAGATCTCAGCTCCGTAAAAAAGGACAGGACTGGAGCGAGCTGGAAGGAAGCTGGGCAGAACGACCCGGCTGTCCTGTCAGTCACAAGACGACACCCACACTCCCGACAACCAGGGACAGACCTCCATCTTTTCTTGCAGAAAAAAAACTTTAATTACGTTGCGTTAAATAGGGTGAGCAACACGTTTCAGGGTCTGTACAAGCCACCACTGTGAGTGTCCAGCAGGTGAATCTCTCCCTCCTGGCTTGGGTTATTTACGTGTTCAGTACCAGTATGACCTCCGAGGACGACTGATTTCATCTATGCCCATTTTCTCCATCACTTCTTCTTCAAACGTCTTCAGAGCCGGTGTGTACGAGTTCTCCAGAGCATCCTCAACACTGGTGTCCTTCGGCCCATCTGAGTACAACCACAGCAGGGGAGTTAGCATCAATCAGACAACTACTTTCCTCATGTGGAGGATTAGGAGCTTTGTCCCATTTCTCAGCACCGAGTTCAGAGGTTACTTACAGAGTAAAGCTCCCTCTACACTGTCCCCATCAAACACTCCCAGGACAGGTACAGCACAGGGTTAGACACAGAGTAAAGCTCCCTCTACACTGTCCCCATCAAACACTCCCAGGCAGGTACAGCACGGGGTTAGATACAGAGTAAAGCTCCCTCTCCACTGTCCCCATCAAACACTCCCAGGACAGGTACAGCACAGGGTTAGATACAGAGTAAATCTCCCTCTACACAGTCCCCATCAAACACTCCCAGGACAGGTACAGCACGGGGTTAGATACAGAGTAAATCTCCCTCTACACAGTCCCCATCAAACACTCCCAGGACAGGTACAGCACGGGGTTAGATACAGAGTAAATCTCCCTCTACACTGTCCCCATCAAACACTCCCAGGACAGGTACAGCACGGGGTTAGATACAGAGTAAAGCTCCCTCTACACTGTCCCCATCAAACACTCCCAGGACAGGTACAGCACGGGGTTAGATACAGAGTAAAGCTCCCTCTACACTGTCCCCATCAAACACTCCCAGGACAGGTACAGCACGGGGTTAGATACAGAGTAAAGCTCCCTCTACACTGTCCCCATCAAACACTCCCAGGACAGGTACAGCACGGGGTTAGATACAGAGTAAAGCTCCCTCTACACTGTCCCCATCAAACACTCCCAGGACAGGTACAGCACGGGGTTAGATACAGAGTAAAGCTCCCTCTACACTGTCCCCATCAAACACTCCCAGGACAGGTACAGCACAGGGTTAGATACAGAGTAAAGCTCCCTCTACACTGTCCCCATCAAACACTCCCAGGACAGGTACCGCACGGAGTTAGATACAGAGTAAAGCTCCCTCTACACTGTCCCCATCAAACGTTCCCAGGACAGGTACAGCACGGGGTTAGATACAGAGTAAAGCTCCCTCTACACTGTCCCCATCAAACACTCCCAGGACAGGTACAGCACAGGGTTAGATACAGAGTAAAGCTCCCTCTACACTGTCCCAATCAAACACTCCCAGGACAGGTACCGCACGGAGTTAGATACAGAGTAAAGCTCCCTCTACACTGTCCCCATCAAACACTCCCAGGACAGGTACCGCACGGAGTTAGATACAGAGTAAAGCTCCCTCTACACTGTCCCCATCAAACACTCCCAGGACAGGTACCGCACGGAGTTAGATACAGAGTAAAGCTCCCTCTACACTGTCCCCATCAAACACTCCCAGGACAGGTACCGCACGGAGTTAGATACAGAGTAAAGCTCCCTCTGCACTGTCCCCATCAAACACTCCCAGGACAGGTACAGCATGGGGTTAGATACAGAGTAAAGCTCCCTCTACACTGTCCCCATCAAACGTTCCCAGGACAGGTACAGCACGGGGTTAGATACAGAGTAAAGCTCCCTCTACACTGTCCCCATCAAACACTCCCAGGACAGGTACAGCACAGGGTTAGATACAGAGTAAAGCTCCCTCTACACTGTCCCCATCAAACACTCCCAGGACAGGTACCGCACGGAGTTAGATACAGAGTAAAGCTCCCTCTACACTGTCCCCATCAAACACTCCCAGGACAGGTACCGCACGGAGTTAGATACAGAGTAAAGCTCCCTCTACACTGTCCCCATCAAACACTCCCAGGACAGGTACCGCACGGAGTTAGATACAGAGTAAAGCTCCCTCTACACTGTCCCCATCAAACACTCCCAGGACAGGTACAGCACGGGGTTAGATACAGAGTAAAGCTCCCTCTACACTGTCCCCATCAAACACTCCCAGGACAGGTACAGCACGGGGTTAGATACAGAGTAAAGCTCCCTCTACACTGTCCCCATCAAACACTCCCAGGACAGGTACAGCACGGGGTTAGATACAGAGTAAAGCTCCCTCTACACTGTCCCCATCAAACACACCCAGGACAGGTACAGCACGGGGTTAGATACAGAGTAAAGCTCCCTCTACACCGTCCCCATCAAACACTCCCAGGACAGGTACAGCACAGGGTTAGATACAGAGTAAAGCTCCCTCTACGCCGTCCCCATCAAACACTCCCAGGACAGGTACAGCACAGGGTTAGATACAGAGTAAAGCTCCCTCTACACTGTCCCCATCAAACACTCCCAGGACAGGTACAGCACGGGGTTAGATACAGAGTAAATCTCCTTCTACACTGTCCCCATCAAACACTCCCAGGACAGGTACAGCACGGGGTTAGATACAGAGTAAAGCTCCCGCTACACTGTCCCCATCAAACACTCCCAGGACAGGTACAGCATGGGGTTAGATACAGAGTAAAACTCCCTCTACACTGTCCCCATCAAACACTCCCAGGACAGGTACAGCACGGGGTTAGATACAGAGTAAAGCTCCCTCTACACTGTCCCCATCAAACACTCCCAGGACAGGTACAGCACGGGGTTAGATACAGAGTAAAGCTCCCTCTGCACTGTTCCCATCAAACACTCCCAGGACAGGTACAGCACGGGGTTAGATACAGAGTAAAGCTCCCTCTACACTGTACCCATCAAACACTCCCAGGACAGGTACAGCATGGGGTTAGATACAGAGTAAAACTCCCTCTACACTGTCCCCATCAAACACTCCCAGGACAGGTACAGCACGGGGTTAGATACAGAGTAAAGCTCCGTCTATACTGTCCCCATCAAACACTCCCAGGACAGGTACAGCACGGGGTTAGATACAGAGTAAAGCTCCCTCTACACTGTCCCCATCAAACACTCCCAGGACAGGTACAGCACGGGGTTAGATACAGAGTAAAGCTCCCTCTACACTGTCCCCATCAAACACTCCCAGGACAGGTACAGCACGGGGTTAGATACAGAGTAAATCTCCCTCTACACTGTCCCCATCAAACACTCCCAGGACAGGTACAGCACGGGGTTAGATACAGAGTAAAGCTCCCTCTACACTGTCCCCATCAAACACTCCCAGGACAGGTACAGCACGGGGTTAGATACAGAGTAAAGCTCCCTCTACACTGTCCCCATCTAACACTCCCAGGACAGGTACAGCACGGGGTTAGATACAGAGTAAAGCTCCCTCTACACTGTCCCCATCAAACACTCCCAGGACAGGTACAGCACGGGGTTAGATACAGAGTAAAGCTCCCTCTACACTGTCCCCATCTAACACTCCCAGGACAGGTACAGCACGGGGTTAGATACAGAGTAAAGCTCCCTCTACACTGTCCCCATCAAACACTCCCAGGACAGGTACAGCACGGGGTTAGATACAGAGTAAAGCTCCCTCTACACTGTCCCCATCAAACACTCCCAGGACAGGTACAGCACGGGGTTAGATACAGAGTAAAGCTCCCTCTACACTGTCTCCATCAAACACTCCCAGGACAGGTACAGCACGGGGTTAGATACAGAGTAAAGCTCCCTCTACACTGTCCCCATCAAACACTCCCAGGACAGGTACAGCACGGGGTTAGATACAGAGTAAAGCTCCCTCTACACTGTCCCCATCAAACACTCCCAGGACAGGTACAGCACGGGGTTAGATACAGAGTAAAGCTCCCTCTACACTGTCCCCATCAAACACTCCCAGGACAGGTACAGCACGGGGTTAGATACAGAGTAAAGCTCCCTCTACACTGTCCCCATCAAACACTCCCAGGACAGGTACAGCACGGGGTTAGATACAGAGTAAAGCTCCCTCTACACTGTCCCCATCAAACACTCCCAGGACAGGTACAGCACGGGGTTAGATACAGAGTAAAGCTCCGTCTATACTGTCCCCATCAAACACTCCCAGGACAGGTACAGCACGGGGTTAGATACAGAGTAAAGCTCCCTCTACACTGTCCCCATCAAACACTCCCAGGACAGGTACAGCACGGGGTTAGATACAGAGTAAAGCTCCCTCTACACTGTCCCCATCAAACACTCCCAGGACAGGTACAGCACGGGGTTAGATACAGAGTAAATCTCCCTCTACACTGTCCCCATCAAACACTCCCAGGACAGGTACAGCACGGGGTTAGATACAGAGTAAAGCTCCCTCTACACTGTCCCCATCAAACACTCCCAGGACAGGTACAGCACGGGGTTAGATACAGAGTAAAGCTCCCTCTACACTGTCCCCATCTAACACTCCCAGGACAAGTACAGCACGGGGTTAGATACAGAGTAAAGCTCCCTCTACACTGTCCCCATCAAACAATCCCAGGACAGGTACAGCACGGGGTTAGATACAGAGTAAAGCTCCCTCTACACTGTCCCCATCTAACACTCCCAGGACAGGTACAGCACGGGGTTAGATACAGAGTAAAGCTCCCTCTACACTGTCCCCATCTAACACTCCCAGGACAGGTACAGCATGGGGTTAGATACAGAGTAAAGCTCCCTCTACACTGTCCCCATCAAACACTCCCAGGACAGGTACAGCACGGGGTTAGATACAGAGTAAAGCTCCCTCTACACTGTCCCCATCTAACACTCCCAGGACAGGTACAGCACGGGGTTAGATACAGAGTAAAGCTCCCTCTACACTGTCCCCATCAAACACTCCCAGGACAGGTATAGCACGGGGTTAGATACAGAGTAAAGCTCCCTCTACACTGTCCCCATCAAACACTCCCAGGACAGGTACAGCACGGGGTTAGATACAGAGTAAAGCTCCCTCTACACTGTCCCCATCAAACACTCCCAGGACAGGTACAGCACGGGGTTAGATACAGAGTAAAGCTCCCTCTACACTGTCCCCATCAAACACTCCCAGGACAGGTACAGCACGGGGTTAGATACAGAGTAAAGCTCCCTCTACACTGTCCCCATCAAACACTCCCAGGACAGGTACAGCACGGGGTTAGATACAGAGTAAAGCTCCCTCTACACTGTCTCCATCAAACACTCCCAGGACAGGTACAGCACGGGGTTAGATACAGAGTAAAGCTCCCTCTACACTGTCCCCATCAAACACTCCCAGGACAGGTACAGCACGGGGTTAGATACAGAGTAAAGCTCCCTCTACACTGTCCCCATCAAACACTCCCAGGACAGGTACAGCACGGGGTTAGATACAGAGTAAAGCTCCCTCTACACTGTCCCCATCAAACACTCCCAGGACAGGTACAGCACGGGGTTAGATACAGAGTAAATCTCCCTCTACACTGTCCCCATCAAACACTCCCAGGACAGGTACAGCACGGGGTTAGATACAGAGTAAAGCTCCCTCTACACTGTCCCCATCAAACACTCCCAGGACAGGTACAGCACGGGGTTAGATACAGAGTAAAACTCCCTCTACACTGTCCCCATCAAACACTCCCAGGACAGGTACAGCACAGGGTTAGATACAGAGTAAAACTCCCTCTACACTGTCCCCATCAAACACTCCCAGGACAGGTACAGCACAGGGTTAGATACAGAGTAAATCTCCCTCTACATTGTCCCCATCAAACACTCCCAGGACAGGTACAGCACGGGGTTAGATACAGAGTAAAGCTCCCTCTACACTGTCCCCATCAAACACTCCCAGGACAGGTACAGCACGGGGTTAGATACAGAGTAAAGCTCCCTCTACACTGTCTCCATCAAACACTCCCAGGACAGGTACAGCACGGGGTTAGATACAGAGTAAAGCTCCCTCTACACTGTCCCCATCAAACACTCCCAGGACAGGTACAGCACGGGGTTAGATACAGAGTAAAGCTCCCTGTACACTGTCCCCATCAAACACTCCCAGGACAGGTACAGCACGGGGTTAGATACAGAGTAAAGCTCCCTCTACACTGTCCCCATCAAACACTCCCAGGACAGGTACAGCACGGGGTTAGATACAGAGTAAAGCTCCCTCTACACTGTCCCCATCAAACACTCCCAGGACAGGTACAGCACAGGGTTAGATACAGAGTAAAACTCCCTCTACACTGTCCCCATCAAACACTCCCAGGACAGGTACAGCACGGGGTTAGACACAGAGTAAACTCCCTCTACACTGTCCCCATCAAACACTCCCAGGACAGGTACAGCACGGGGTTAGACACAGAGTAAACTCCCTCTACGCTTCCTCAAACCTGAGAACAGGTTTCAAATCTGCAGAAAAATTCATTATTCTGATGCAGATCACTGCAGCCTCCTCTCACCTGTCTGCTTGTTTTATCTGTACTGGCTCCCTGCAAAGTGTCTAGGGACATTTTGCTACGTTAAAAGGCGCTATATAAATGCCCGGTGACTGCAGCCCAGACTGGTGAACCCTTGGGGACTCTGGTCTGGTGTTGCTCAGAAATTGCACCACGAATCTCCAGACTTTTTCCACCGGAGTTAACGGGATTGGCGGGTGGTTTGTTCATCTGAGCCTGATGAAGAGGAGGGGTGAGGAGGATAACGGAGGGAGGGTGTGACTGAGCAGGGAGAAGTGGCTGTAACTTACCTTTCCACTGTTCTGGGACGATCCCGTCTCTCCTCTGGAACACAGGCTTGGGGATGATTCGACCGGTGCGAGTGG
>JANJGN010002166.1:0-62500 GCA_026770705.1 Isurus oxyrinchus
CAGTGGGAGTGAACGGGAAGGGGTTTGGGTCCATTGGGATTGTGTACAGTGGGAGTGAACGGGAAGGGGTTTGGGATTGGGATTGTGTACAGTGGGAGTGAACAGGAAGGGGTTTGGGATTGGGATTGTGAACAGTGGGAGTGAACGGGAAGGGGTTTGGGATTGGGATTGTGTACAGTGGGAGTGAACGGGAAAGGGTTTGGGTCCATTGGGATTGTGTACAGTGGGAGTGAACGGGAAGGGGTTTGGGTCCATTGGGATTGTGAACAGTGGGAGTGAACGGGAAGGGGATTGGGATTGGGATTGTGTACAGTGGGAGTGAACGGGAAGGGGTTTGGGTCCATTGGGATTGTGTACAGTGGGAGTGAACGGGAAGGGGTTTGGGATTGGATTGTGTACAGTGGGAATGAATGGGAAGGGGTTTGGGATTGGGATTGTGTACAGTGGCAGTGAACGGGAAGGGGTTTGGGATTGGGATTGTGTACAGTGGGAGTGAACGGGAAGGGGTTTGGGATTGGGATTGTGTACAGTGGGAGTGAACGGGAAGGGGTTTGGGATTGGGATTGTGTACAGTGGGAGTGAACGGGAAGGGGTTTGGGATTGGGATTGTGTACAGTGGGAGTGAACGGGAAAGGGTTTGGGTCCATTGGGATTGTGTACAGTGGGAGTGAACGGGAAGGGGTTTGGGTCCATTGGGATTGTGTACAGTGGGAGGTGAACGGGAAGGGGTTTGGGTCCATTGGGATTGTGAACAGTGGGAGTGAACGGGAAGGGGATTGGGATTGGGATTGTGTACAGTGGGAGTGAACGGGAAGGGGTTTGGGTCCATTGGGATTGTGTACAGTGGGAGTGAACGGGAAGGGGTTTGGGATTGGGATTGTGTACAGTGGGAATGAATGGGAAGGGGTTTGGGATTGGGATTGTGTACAGTGGCAGTGAACGGGAAGGGGTTTGGGATTGGGATTGTGTACAGTGGGAGTGAACGGGAAGGGGTTTGGGATTGGGATTGTGTACAGTGGGAGTGAACGGGAAGGGGTTTGGGATTGGGATTGTGTACAGTGGGAGTGAACGGGAAGGGGTTTGGGATTGGGATTGTGTACAGTGGGGATGTGAACGGGAAGGGGTTTGGGATTGGGATTGTGTACAGTGGGAGTGAACAGGAAGGGGTTTGGGATTGGGATTGTGTACAGTGGGAGTGAATGGGAAGGGGTTTGGGATTGGGATTGTGTACAGTGGGAGTGAACGGGAAGGGGTTTGGGTCCATTGGGATTGTGTACAGTGGGAGTGAACGGGAAGGGGTTTGGGTCCATTGGGATTGTGTACAGTGGGAGTGAATGGGATGGGGTTTGGGATTGGGATTGTGTACAGTGGGAGTGAACGGGAAGGGTTTCGGTCCATTGGGATTCTGTTCAGTGGGAGTGAACGGGAAGGGTTTTGGGTCCATTGGAATTGTGTAAAGTCGGAGTGAACGGGAAAGGGTTTGGGATTGGGATTGTGTAGTGTGGGAGTGATTGGGTAGGTGATTGGTTTGGTTGGGTTGGATCTCTATCTGACGCTTTCACTTTTTGGCAGTGTTGCATTACCTCACATGTCTGGTTTCTCTTCACTCCCTGAAGGTTCAGATGGAGGAAATGGACCCAACAGATTATTCAGGCGACAGGGTCAGTCCGTAGTTTCCTGATTGTTTATATATATAGATACACTGCCATTCTACCCGACACCATTTTGAATCTCTGTATCCTCTTTTGACCCGCTGTATCATTCTTATAAGATGACAACTGCAATTACTAATGCTCTAAGTGTACTATAAACAAGGGTTGATAGCACAGATTCACATTTCATCAGTTCCCTCCAATAGAAACGAACGCCAAGGCAGGTTTAAATTCATTTCTGTCTCTGCGGAGCTGTTTCACACAGTGAAAGGTTTGATCCCTGTACCTGTCCTGGGAGTGTTTGAAGGGAACGGTGTAGAGAGAGCTTTACTCTGTATCTAACCCTGTGCTGTACCTGTCCTGGGAGTGTTTGATGGGGACGGTGTAGAGGGAGCTTTACTCTGTATCTAAACCCGTGCTGTACCTGTCCTGGGAGTGTTTGATGGGGACAGTGTAGACGGAGCTTTAGTCTGTATCTAACCCTGCGCTGTACCTGTCCTGGGAGTGTTTGATGGGGACAGTGTAGAGGGAGCTTTACTCTGTATCTAACCCCGTGCTTTACCTGTCCTGGGAGTGTTTGTTGGGGACAGTGTAGAGGGAGCTTTACTCTGTATCTAACCCCGTGCTGTACCTGTCCTGGGAATACTTGATGGGGACAGTGTAGAGGGAGATTTACTCTGTATCTAACCCCGTGCTGTACCTGTCCTGGGAGTGTTTGATGGGGACAGTGTAGAGGGAGCTTTACTATGTATCTAACCCCGTGCTGTACCTGTCCTGGGAGTGTTTGATGGGGACAGTGGAGAGAGAGATTTACTCTGTATCTAACCCCGTGCTGTACCTGTCCTGGGAGTGTGTGATGGGGACAGTGTAGAGTGAGATTTACTCTGTATCTAACCCCGTGCTGTACCTGTCCTGGGAGTGTTTGATGGAGACAGTGTAGAGGGAGATTTACTCTGTATCTAACCCCGTGCTGTATCTGTCCTGGGAACGTTTGATGGGGACAGTGTAGAGGGGAGCTTTACTCTGTATCTAACCCCGTGCTGTACCTGTCCTGGGAGTGTTTGATGGAGACAGTGTAGAGGGAGATTTACTCTGTATCTAACCCCGTGCTGTACCTGTCCTGGGAATGTTTGATGGGGACAGTGTAGAGGGAGCTTTACTCTGTATCTAACCCCGTGCTGTACCTGTCCTGGGAGTGTTTGATGGGGACAGTGGAGAGAGAGATTTACTCTGTATCTAACCCCGTGCTGTACCTGTCCTGGGAGTGTGTGATGGGGACAGTGTAGAGTGAGATTTACTCTGTATCTAACCCCGTGCTGTACCTGTCCTGGGAGTGTTTGATGGAGACAGTGTAGAGGGAGCTTTACTCTGTATCTAACCCCGTGCTGTACCTGTCCTGGGAGTGTTTGATGGAGACAGTGGAGAGAGAGATTTACTCCGTATCTAACCCTGTGCTGTACCTGTCCTGGGAGTGTGTGATGGGGACAGTGTAGAGTGAGATTTACTCTGTATCTAACCCCGTGCTGTACCTGTCCTGGGAGTGTTTGATGGAGACAGTGTAGAGGGAGATTTACTCTGTATCTAACCCCGTGCTGTACCTGTCTGGGAATGTTTGATGGGGACAGTGTAGAGGGAGCTTTACTCTGTATCTAACCCCGTGCTGTACCTGTCCTGGCAGTGTTTGATGGAGACAGTGTAGAGAGAGATTTACTCTGTATCTAACACCGTGCTGTACCTGTCCTGGGAATGTTTCATGGGGACAGTGTAGAGGGAGCTTTACTCTGTATCTAACCCCGTGCTGTACCTGTCCTGGGAGTGTTTGATGGGGACAGTGGAGAGAGAGATTTACTCTGTATCTAACACCGTGCTGTACCTGTCCTGGGAGTGTTTGATGGGGACGGTGTAGAGGGAGCTTTACTCTGTATCTAACCCCGTGCTGTACCTGTCCTGGGAGTGTTTGATGGAGACAGTGTAGAGGGAGATTTACTCTGTATCTAACCCCGTGCTGTATCTGTCCTGGGAATGTTTGATGGGGACAGTGTAGAGGGAGCTTTACTCTGTATCTAACCCCGTGCTGTACCTGTCCTGGGAGTGTTTGATGGAGACAGTGTAGAGGGAGATTTACTCTGTATCTAACCCCGTGCTGTACCTGTCCTGGGAATGTTTGATGGGGACAGTGTAGAGGGAGCTTTACTCTGTATCTAACCCCGTGCTGTACCTGTCCTGGGAGTGTTTGATGGGGACAGTGGAGAGAGAGATTTACTCTGTATCTAACCCCGTGCTGTACCTGTCCTGGGAGTGTGTGATGGGGACAGTGTAGAGTGAGATTTACTCTGTATCTAACCCCGTGCTGTACCTGTCCTGGGAGTGTTTGATGGAGACAGTGTAGAGGGAGCTTTACTCTGTATCTAACCCCGTGCTGTACCTGTCCTGGGAGTGTTTGATGGGGACAGTGTAGAGGGAGCTTTACTCTGTATCTAACCCCGTGCTTTACCTGTCCTGGGAGTGTTTGTTGGGGACAGTGTAGAGGGAGCTTTACTCTGTATCTAACCCCGTGCTGTACCTGTCCTGGGAGTGTTTGATGGGGACAGTGTAGAGGGAGCTTTACTCTGTATCTAACCCCGTGCTGTACCTGTCCTGGGAGTGTTTGATGGAGACAGTGGAGAGAGAGATTTACTCCGTATCTAACCCTGTGCTGTACCTGTCCTGGGAGTGTGTGATGGGGACAGTGTCGAGTGAGATTTACTCTGTATCTAACCCCGTGCTGTACCTGTCCTGGGAGTGTTTGATGGAGACAGTGTAGAGGGAGATTTACTCTGTATCTAACCCCGTGCTGTACCTGTCCTGGGAATGTTTGATGGGGACAGTGTAGAAGGAGCTTTACTCTGTATCTAACCCCGTGCTGTACCTGTCCTGGCAGTGTTTGATGGGGACGGTGTAGAGGGAGATTTACTCTGTATCTAACCCCATGCTGTACCTGTCCTGGGAATGTTTCATGGGGACAGTGTAGAGGGAGCTTTACTCTGTATCTAACCCCGTGCTGTACCTGTCCTGGGAGTGTTTGATGGGGTGTGTTTTGAGGTGTCTCTGAATGGCCTGCCTTGCCTTTGTAGTGTGCGGTGACGAGAATCCAGCCTCGCTCTGCACCGATGTCGACATTACACTGAACCGCACGACCTGTGAGGAGTTGGACTGCTGCTTCTCTGACAACGGCTGCTTCCGCAAGTCCAAGATTCGTAAGTCCTGGCGTCCGCCTTCTCTGGCCAGCTCTGTGGCCCCCTCTTAACCCTGGGATGCCCCCTCTCTCCGCCGCTCCCTCTGCTGTGCGCACCCCTCCTTTGGGGATTTACCCCAGCCCCGAAGAGGGTGGGGATCTGTCCTAGCGCCCAGTGCTTGAGCCGGACTAGGAGGACTGGAATATAAAAGCAGGGATGTGCTGCTGAGCCTTTATAAGGCTCTGGTCAGACCACATTTAGAATATTGTGAGCAATTTTGGGCCCCGTATCTCAGGAAGGAAGTTCTGGCCCTGGAGAGGGTCCAGAGGAGGTTCACGAGAGTGATCCCAGGAATGAAAGGCTTAACATATGAGGAACGTTTGAGGACTCTGGGTCTATACTCGATGGAGTTTAGAAGGATGAGTGGGGATCTGATTGAAACTTACAGAATACTGAAAGGCCTGGATAGAGTGGACGTGGGGAAGATGTTTCCATTAGTAGGAGAGACTAGGACCCGAGGGCACAGCCTCAGAGTAAAGGGAAGACCTTTTAGAACAGAGATGAGGAGAAACTTCTTTAGC
The DNA here is from genome assembly GCA_026770705.1 of Isurus oxyrinchus. Lineage (NCBI taxonomy): Eukaryota > Metazoa > Chordata > Chondrichthyes > Lamniformes > Lamnidae > Isurus > Isurus oxyrinchus. Next base: position 5,449 of record JANJGN010002166.1, read on the forward strand.
CAGAGAGTGGTGAATCTATGGAATTCATTGCCACAGAAGGCTGTGGAGACCAGGTCATTGAGTGTATTTAAGACCGAGATAGATAGGTTCTCGATTGGTAAGGGGGGTCAAAGGTTACGGGGAGAAGGCGGGAGAACGGGGTTGAGAAACTTATCAGCCACGATTGAATGGCGGAGCAGACTCGATGGGCCGAATGGCCTCATTTCTGCTCCTGAGTCTCTTGGTCTTATGGACGGTGCCCATGGCTAGCTTTATGCCCCCTCTGAACGAGGGAGGACTCTCTCGCCTACCCCTCAGCCCCCTGAAGCATCCCTGGGCCGATCCTGTGCCGATCGGGAGGCCGGGTGGGGCCTGACCCCTTCGAGAGGCTGAGGGTGAGACCGGGGCCCACTTTCTCCGGAGTTTCGGGGAACGAGGGGAGATCTGGCTGGGCCAGGTTCGGAGAGCTGGAGGTTGGGGGGGTGGCGGGGGTTGGTCAGGCAGAGGGCCTATGACCCCTCACCGCCCCCCCCCCCCCCAGCAGGAGAGTCTAGAATGATGTGGGGGGAGGGGGTGAGAGGTTTACAGTCCCAAAGGATAAGAGCTCATCCTTGTCGGACTGAGACGCGGAGAGATTTCTCCGATCGGGAATCTCTGGGTCTCTCCAACCCCTCCCCACCGACCCACCTCAGGGAGCCGGGGACGGTCAGCTGGAGTGTCTACCAGAGACACGTGGGCTTATCCGGCGTCCCCTCCCCATCCACCGATCGTACCTGCGCTGTTACCCCTCCCTGTGGGGGGGTGAGGTGGTGGGGGAGGGGTGCGAGTCCCACATTCCCCCCTCTCTCTCTCTCTCTCTCTCTCTCTCTGGGTGAAGAGTTTTCTCCTGAATTCACCCCCCCGCACCCCCCCACCAATTGGATTTATCAGTCACTCTCTAATATCGGTGCCCCCCTCTCTCCCCACCCCCCCCCACCCCCAACGCCCCCAGTTCCGCTCTCGCCCCCTCAAGAGGGAAGCATCTTCTGTACGTCGACCCGATCGAGACACCTTTCCTCATCTTAAAGATCTCGATCGGGTCACCCACACCGCCACCCCCCAGCCTTCTCTTTCCCAGAGTAAAGAGTCCCGGCCTGTTCAGCCTTTCCCGATATTTATCACCTCTCGGTTCCGATATCGTTCCTTGTGAATGTTTACAGCTCCTTCTCCAGTGTCTCCATTTCATTTTTATACTACGGAGACCGGAACTGTGCACGGTGCTCCCAGTGTGGTCTAACCGAGGGATACGGAGACCGGAACTGTGCACGGTGCTCCGAGTGTGGTCTAACCGAGGGATACGGAGACCGGAACTGTGCAGGGTGCTCCGAGTGTGGTCTAACCGAGGGATACGGAGACCGGAACTGTGCACGGTGCTCCCAGTGTGGTCTAACCGAGGGGGATACGGAGACCGGAACTGTGCACAGTGCTCCGAGTGTGGTCTAACCGAGGGGGATACGGAGACCGGAACTGTGCACGGTGATCCGAGTGTGGTCTAACCGAGGGATACGGAGACCAGAACTGTGCACGGTGTTCCGAGTGTGGTCTAACCGAGGGATACGGAGACCGGAACTGTGCACGGTGCTCCGAGTGTGATGTAACCGAGGGATACGGAGACCGGAACTGTGCACGGTGATCCGAGTGTGGTCTAACCGAGGGATACGGAGACCAGAACTGTGCACGGTGTTCCGAGTGTGGTCTAACCGAGGGATACGGAGACCGGAACTGTGCACGGTGCTCCGAGTGTGATGTAACCGAGGGATACGGAGACCGGAACTGTGCACGGTGCTCCCAGTGTGGTCTAACCGAGGGATACGGAGACCGGAAATGTGCACAGTGCTCCCAGTGTGGTCTAACCGAGGGGGATACGGAGACCGGAACTGTGCACGGTGCTCCCAGTGTGGTCTAACCGAGGGGGATACGGAGACCGGAACTGTGCACAGTGCTCCCAGTGTGGTCTAACCGAGGGATACGGAGACCGGAACTGTGCACGGTGTTCCCAGTGTGGTCTAACCGAGGGGGATACGGAGACCGGAACTGTGCACGGTGCTCCGAGTGTGGTCTAACCGAGGGGGATACGGAGACCGGAACTGTGCACGGTGCTCCCAGTGTGGTCTAACCGAGGGGGATACGGAGACCGGAACTGTGCACAGTGCTCCGAGTGTGGTCTAACCGAGGGGATACGGAGACCGGAACTGTGCATGGTGCTCCGAGTGTGGTCTAACCGAGGGGATACGGAGACCGGAACTGTGCATGGTGCTCCGAGTGTGGTCTAACCGAGGGGGATACGGAGACCGGAACTGTGCACGGTGCTCCGAGTGTGGTCTAACCGAGGGGGATACAAAGACCGGAACTGTGCACGGTTCTCCCAGTGTGGTCTAACCGAGGGATATGGAGACCGGAACTGTGCACGGTGCTCCCAGTGTGGTCTAACCGAGGGGGATACGGTGACCGGAACTGTGCACAGTGCTCCGAGTGTGGTCTAACCGAGGGGATACGGAGACCGGAACTGTGCATGGTGCTCCGAGTGTGGTCTAACCGAGGGGATACGGAGACCGGAACTGTGCATGGTGCTCCGAGTGTGGTCTAACCGAGGGGGATACGGAGACCGGAACTGTGCACGGTGCTCCGAGTGTGGTCTAACCGAGGGGGATACAAAGACCGGAACTGTGCACGGTGCTCCCAGTGTGGTCTAACCGAGGGATATGGAGACCGGAACTGTGCACGGTGCTCCCAGTGTGGTCTAACCGAGGGATACGGAGACCGGAACTGTGCACGGTGCTCCGAGTGTGGTCTAACCGAGGGATACGGAGACCGGAACTGTGCACGGTGCTCCCAGTGTGGTCTAACCGAGGGATACGGAGACCGGAACTGTGCACCGTGCTCCCAGTGTGGTCAAACCGAGGGGGATACGGAGACCGGAACTGTGCACGGTGCTCCGAGTGTGGTCTAACCGAGGGGGATACGGAGACCGGAACTGTGCACGGTGCTACCAGTGTGGTCTAACCGAGGGGGGATACGGAGACCGGAACTGTGCACGGTGCTCCCAGTGTGGTCTAACCGAGGGATATGGAGACCGGAACTGTGCACGGTGCTCCGAGTGTGGTCTAACCGAAGGGGGATACGGAGACCGGAACTGTGCACGGTGCTCCCAGTGTGGTCTAACCGAGGGATACGGAGACCGGAACAGTGCACGGTGCTCCGAGTGTGGTCTAACCGAGGGATACGGAGACCGGAACTGTGCACGGTTCTCCCAGTGTGGTCTAACCGAGGGATATGGAGACCGGAACTGTGCACGGTGCTCCGAGTGCGGTCTAACCGAGGGGGGATACGGAGACCGGAACTGTGCACAGTGCTCCCAGTGTGGTCTAACCGAGGGGGATACGGAGACCGGAACTGTGCACGGTGCTCCCAGTGTGGTCTAACCGAGGGATACGGAGACCGGAACAGTGCACGGTGCTCCGAGTGTGGTCTAACCGAGGGATACTGAGACCGGAACTGTGCACGGTGCTCCGAGTGTGGTCTAACCGAGGGATACGGAGACCGGAACTGTGCACGGTGCTCCGAGTGTGGTCTAACCGAGGGATACGGAGACCGGAACTGTGCACGGTGCTCCCAGTGTGGACTAACCGAGGGATACGGAGACCAGAACTGTGCACGGTGCTCCAAGTGTGGTCTAACCGAGGGGGGATAAGGAGACCGGAACAGTGCACAGTGCTCCGAGTGTGGTCTAACCGAGGGGGATACGGAGACCGGAACTGTGCACGGTGCTCCGAGTGTGGTCTAACCGAGGGGGGATACGGAGACCGGAACTGTGCACGGTGCTCCGAGTGTGGTCTAACCGAGGGGGATACGGAGACCGGAACTGTGCACGGTGCTCCCAGTGTGGTGTAACCGAGGGATACGGAGACCGGAACTGTGCACGGTGCTCCCAGTGTGGTCTAACCGAGGGGGATATGGTGACCGGATCTGTGCACGGTGCTCCCAGTGTGGTCTAACCGAGGGATACGGAGACCGGAACTGTGCACGGTACTCCCAGTGTGGTCTAACCGAGGGGGATACGGAGACCGGAACTGTGCACGGTGCTCCCAGTGTGGTCTAACCGAGGGGGGATACGGAGACCGGAACTGTGCACGGTGCTCCGAGTGTGGTCTAACCGAGGGGGGATACAGAGACCGGAACTGTGCACGGTGCTGCCAGTGTGGTCTAACTGAGGGAGATACGGAGACCGGAACTGTGCACGGTGCTCCGAGTGTGGTCTAACCGAGGGATACGGAGACCGGAACTGTGCACGGTTCTCCCAGTGTGGTCTAACCGAGGGGGCTACAGAGACCGGAACTGTGCACGGTGCTCCCAGTGTGGTCTAACCGAGGGATACGGAGACCGGAACTGTGCACGGTGCTCCGAGTGTGGTCTAACCGAGGGATACGGAGACCGGAACTGTGCACGGTGCTCCCAGTGTGGTCTAACCGAGGGATACGGAGACCGGAACTGTGCTCCGAGTGTGGTCTAACCGAGGGGGATACGGAGACCGGAACTGTGCACGGTGCTCCCAGTGTGGTCTAACCGAGGGGGGATACGGAGACCGGAACTGTGCACCGTGCTCCCAGTGTGGTCTAACCGAGGGGGGATACGGAGACCGGAACTGTGCACGGTGCTCCCAGTGTGGTCTAACCGAGGGATTGATGATGACCTCTCTGTTTATCAAATGCTTTGCAATTGCAGCGAGTCCCAGTGTTTGTTAAAATGTTTAATGCCCTTATTCAGCCGTGTCATGACTGCGTCACTCCTGGATCACTCCCCTTCTCGCTCGGTCTGATTAATCTCAGATTACGTAACATCGGAAAGATCTTGTGCTCTCCACGTTCCATCTCAGACTAACCAGTGTTTCCATGTTCTGCTCTCACTCTGATTGCTGTCCTGCAGAGATCAGGGAACGGGTCGGATATTTGATTCTGGGAGCTGTCGTTGTAGCACTGATTGTCATCGTCATCCTTCTCTTGTGGTATGTACCCTGTACGCTAACAGAGAGAGGGAGAGACAGCAAGGAAACGCAGTGCGATAGACAGAGAGGTAGAGGGCATTACGGGAGCGTATACTGTCCTGAGGGTGTGGCGGAGGCTGTGAGAGAAGGTGGAGGAGAGAGAGAGGGAGAGAGAGACAGAGAGAGAGACAGAGAGAGAGACAGAGAGAGAGAGACAGAGAGAGACAGAGAGAGAGAGAGAGACAGAGACAGAGAGAGAGAGAAAGAGAGAGAGAGAGACAGAGAGAGAGAGAGACAGAGACAGAGTGAGGGACAGAGTGAGAGAGAGACAGAGAGACAGAGAGAGAGAGACAGAGACAGAGAGAGACAGAGACAGAGTGAGGGACCGAGAGAGAGAGACAGGGTGAGAGACAGAGAGAGGGACAGAGTGAGGGACAGAGAGAGAGACAGAGTGAGGGACAGAGTGTGAGAGAGACAGAGAGATAGACAGTGTGAGAGACAGAGAGAGGGACAGAGTGAGGGACAGAGAGGGACAGAGTGAGGGACAGAGACAGAGACAGAGAGAGACAGAGAGACAGGGTGAGAGACACAGAGAGAGAGACAGAGAGAGAGACAGAGAGAGAGACAGAGACAGAGACAGAGAGAGACAGAGAGACAAAGTGAGAAACAGTGAGAGAGACAGAGAGACAGGGTGAGAGACAGAGAGAGAGACAGTGAGGGACAGAGTGAGACACAGAGTGAGGGACAGAGTGAGACACAGAGTGAGGGACAGAGAGAATCAGAGTGAGGGAGTGTTGGGATGTGTGGATCTGAGATTGTTGTGCGATGTGTCTGAGTTGGTTCTATAGATGGAGCCGATCAGCAGACGTTTCTCACCTGGAAACATTTCGTTTATTCACAAAGGTGCTGAGCAGTAACTACACGCGTGCTCACACCTCCAACTCTATCCCGACACCACTCACTACCAACTGCTGAGGGAGCCCGCGCTGCTCTCCTATTGGTTACACAACATCATGTGATCTTCCTTTCCAACTATCTCCTTAAAGGGACATTCCACATTAGATAAAACCGTAATAACCACATCCCTCCCCCTTGACTCAGAAACACACTTTATATTTCCAAGCGCAATTGCCTCCAGATAGCAAATTATTTACACCGGGAAGTAATTTCCAAACTCAGTCTTCCTGGGCTTTCCTTACGTGTGTGGAATGTCCCAGCCCCACAACCTCAGAGACTCTGTCAGGAACCTCTCTTTCTGCAGGTGGTTGAACATCAGCCGCTTCGGTGGTGCCTGCAGACCAGTATCCTCAACTCTTACAGGAACGTCCCACACACCCGATACCCCCACACCCCGCACACCTCACACCCCACACACCCCACACACCCCACACCCGATACCCTTCACACCCCACATACCCCACACCCCCCCACACCTCACACACCAGATACCCATACACCCCACACACCCGATACCCCCACACCCCGCACACCTCACACCCCACACACCCCACACACCCGATACCCTTCACACCCCACACACCCGATACCCCCACACCCCACACACCCCACACACCCGATACTCCCACACCCCGCACACCTCACACCCCACACACCCCACACACCCGATACCCTTCACACCCCACACACCCGATACCCCCACACCCCGCACACCTCACACCCCACACACCCCACACACCCGATACCCTTCACACCCCACACACCCGATACCCTTCACACCCCACACACCCGATACCCTCACACCCCGCACACCCCACACACCTGATACCCCACACCCCACACACCCGATACCCCCACACCCCGCACACCCCATACACCCGATACCCCCACACACCCGATACCCCCACACCCCACATATCACACACACCCCACACACCCGATACCCACACACCTCACATACCCCACACCCTCCCCACACCCCACACACCCCACACACCCCAAACCCCACACCCCAAACCCCACACACCCAATACCCCCACACCCCAAACCCCACACCCCACACACCCGATACCCACACACACCCGATACCCACACACCTCACACACCCGATACCCCCACACACCCCACACCCCACACACCCCACACACCCCACACACCCCACACACCCGATACCCACACACCCCGCACACCTCACACCCCACACACCCCACACACCCCACACACCCCACACACCCCACACACCCGATACCCACACACCCCGCACACCTCACACCCCACACACCCCACACACCCCACACACCCCACACACCCGATACCCCCACACCCGATACCCCACACCTCACACACCCGATACCCACACACCCCAAACCCCACACCTCACACACCCGATACCCACACACCCCGCACACCTCACACCCCACACACCCCACACACCCGATACCCTTCACACCCCACACACCCCCCACACCCCCCACACCCCACACACCCCACACACCCCACACCCCCGATACCCCCACACCCCAAACCCCACACCCCACACACCCCACACACCCCACACACCCCACACACCCGATACCCCCCACACCCCAAACCCCACACCTCACACACCCGATACCCACACACCCCAAACCCCACACCTCACACACCCGATACCCACACACCCCGCACACCTCACACCCCACACACCCCACACACCCGATACCCCCACACCCCGCACACCTCACACCCCACACACCCCACACACCCGATACCCTTCACACCCCACACACCCGATACCCCCACACCCCGCACACCTCACACCCCACACACCCCACACACCCGATACCCTTCACACCCCACACACCCCCCAGACCCCACACACCCCCACACCCCACACACCCCACACACCCCACACACCCCACACACCCCCACACCCCACACACCCCACACACCCCACACACCCCACACACCCCACACCCCACACACCCCACACCCCCCACACACCCCACACACCCGATACCCCCACACCCCAAACCCCACACCCCACACACCCGATACCCCCACACCCCGCACACCCCACACCCCACACACCCGATACCCCCACACCCCACACACCCCGCACACCCGATACCCCCACACCTCACACACCCCCCACACCCCCCACACCCCACACACCCCACACACCCCACACCCCCGATACCCCCCACACCCCAAACCCCACACCCCACACACCCCACACACCCCACACACCCCACACACCCGATACCCCCACACCCCAAACCCCACACCTCACACACCCGATACCCACACACCCCAAACCCCACACCTCACACACCCGATACCCACACACCCCGCACACCTCACACCCCACACACCCCACACACCCGATACCCTTCACACCCCACACACCCGATACCCCCACACCCCGCACACCTCACACCCCACACACCCCACACACCCGATACCCTTCACACCCCACACACCCGATACCCCCACACCCCGCACACCTCACACCCCACACACCCCACACACCCGATACCCTTCACACCCCACACACCCGATACCCGCACACCCGATACCCCACACACCTGATACCCCCACACCCCACACACCCGATACCCCCACACCCCACACACCCCACACACCCGATACCCCCACACCCCGCACACCCCACACACCCGATACCCCCACACACCCGATACCCACACACCTCACATACCCCACACCCCCCCACACCTCACATAGCCCACACCCCCCCACACCCCCCACACCCCACACACCCCAAACCCCACACCCCAAACCCCACACCCCACACACCCCACACACCCGATACCCCCACACCCCACATATCACACACACCCCACACACCCCACACACCCCACACCTCACACACCCGATACCCCCACACCTCACACACCCCGCACACCCGATAACCCCACACCCCACACACCCCACACACCCGATACCCCCACACCCCAAACCCCACACCCCACACACCCGATACCCCCACACCCCGCACACCCCCACACCCCACACACCCGATACCCCCACACCCCAAACCCACACACCCGATAACCCCACACCCCACACACCCCGCACACCCGATACCCCCACACCCACACACCCGATACCCCCACACCTCCCACACCCCACACACCCCACACACCCCACACACCCCACACACCCCCACACCCCACACACCCCACACACCCCACACACCCCACACACCCCCACACCCCACACCCCCGATACCCCCCACACCCCAAACCCACACACCCCACACACCCCCCACACCCCACACACCCCACACACCCCACACCCCCGATACCCCCACACCCCAAACCCACACACCCCACACACCCCACACACCCCACACACCCCACACACCCCACACACCCGATACCCCCACACACCCGATACCCACACACCCCACACCCCACACCCCACACACCCCCACACCCCACACACCCCACACACCCCACACACCCCACACACCCCACACACCCCACACCCCGCACCCCACACACCCCACACACCCCACACACCCCACACACCCCCCAGACCCCACACACCCCCACACCCCACACACCCCACACACCCCACACACCCCACACACCCCACACACCCCCACACCCCACACACCCCACACACCCCACACACCCCACACACCCCACACCCCACACACCCCACACCCCCCACACACCCCACACACCCGATACCCCCACACCCCAAACCCCACACCCCACACACCCGATACCCCCACACCCCGCACACCCCACACCCCACACACCCGATACCCCCCACACCCCACACACCCCGCACACCCGATACCCCCACACCTCACACACCCCCCACACCCCCCACACCCCACACACCCCACACACCCCACACCCCCGATACCCCCACACCCCAAACCCCACACCCCACACACCCCACACACCCCACACACCCCACACACCCGATACCCCCACACCCCAAACCCCACACCTCACACACCCGATACCCACACACCCCAAACCCCACACCTCACACACCCGATACCCACACACCCCGCACACCTCACACCCCACACACCCCACACACCCGATACCCTTCACACCCCACACACCCGATACCCCCACACCCCGCACACCTCACACCCAACACACCCCACACACCCGATACCCTTCACACCCCACACACCCGATACCCCCACACCCCGCACACCTCACACCCCACACACCCCACACACCCGATACCCTTCACACCCCACACACCCGATACCCGCACACCCGATACCCCACACACCTGATACCCCCACACCCCACACACCCGATACCCCCACACCCCACACACCCCACACACCCGATACCCCCACACCCCGCACACCCCACACACCCGATACCCCCACACACCCGATACCCACACACCTCACATACCCCACACCCCCCCACACCTCACATAGCCCACACCCCCCCACACCCCCCACACCCCACACACCCCAAACCCCACACCCCAAACCCCACACCCCACACACCCCACACACCCGATACCCCCACACCCCACATATCACACACACCCCACACACCCCACACACCCCACACCTCACACACCCGATACCCCCACACCTCACACACCCCGCACACCCGATAACCCCACACCCCACACACCCCACACACCCGATACCCCCACACCCCAAACCCCACACCCCACACACCCGATACCCCCACACCCCGCACACCCCACACCCCACACACCCGATACCCCCACACCCCAAACCCACACACCCGATAACCCCACACCCCACACACCCCGCACACCCGATACCCCCACACCCACACACCCGATACCCCCACACCTCCCACACCCCACACACCCCACACACCCCACACACCCCACACACCCCCACACCCCACACACCCCACACACCCCACACACCCCACACACCCCCACACCCCACACCCCCGATACCCCCACACCCCAAACCCACACACCCCACACACCCCCCACACCCCACACACCCCACACCCCCGATACCCCCACACCCCAAACCCACACACCCCACACACCCCACACACCCCACACACCCCACACACCCCACACACCCGATACCCCCACACACCCGATACCCACACACCCCACCCCACACACCCCCACACCCCACACACCCCACACACCCCACACACCCCACACACCCCACACACCCCACGCACCCCACACACCCCACACACCCCACACACCCCACACACCCCACACACCCCCACACCCCACACACCCCACACACCCCACACACCCCACACACCCCACACACCCCCACACCCCACACACCCCACACACCCCACACACCCCACACACCCCACACCCCACACACCCCACACCCCCCACACACCCCACACACCCGATACCCCCACACCCCAAACCCCACACCCCACACACCCGATACCCCCACACCCCGCACACCCCACACCCCACACACCCGATACCCCCACACCCCACACACCCCGCACACCCGATACCCCCACACCTCACACACCCCCCACACCCCCCACACCCCACACACCCCACACACCCCACACCCCCGATACCCCCACACCCCAAACCCCACACCCCACACACCCCACACACCCCACACACCCCACACACCCGATACCCCCACACCCCAAACCCCACACCTCACACACCCGATACCCACACACCCCAAACCCCACACCTCACACACCCGATACCCACACACCCCGCACACCTCACACCCCACACACCCCACACACCCGATACCCTTCACACCCCACACACCCGATACCCCCACACCCCGCACACCTCACACCCCACACACCCCACACACCCGATACCCTTCACACCCCACACACCCGATACCCCCACACCCCGCACACCTCACACCCCACACACCCCACACACCCGATACCCTTCACACCCCACACACCCGATACCCCCACACCCCGCACACCTCACACCCCACACACCCCACACACCCGATACCCTTCACACCCCACACACCCGATACCCGCACACCCGATACCCCACACACCTGATACCCCCACACCCCACACACCCGATACCCCCACACCCCACACACCCCACACACCCGATACCCCCACACCCCGCACACCCCACACACCCGATACCCCCACACACCCGATACCCACACACCTCACATACCCCACACCCCCCCACACCTCACATAGCCCACACCCCCCCCACACCCCCCACACCCCACACACCCCAAACCCCACACCCCAAACCCCACACCCCACACACCCCACACACCCGATACCCCCACACCCCACATATCACACACACCCCACACACCCCACACACCCCACACCTCACACACCCGATACCCCCACACCTCACACACCCCGCACACCCGATAACCCCACACCCCACACACCCCACACACCCGATACCCCCACACCCCAAACCCCACACCCCACACACCCGATACCCCCACACCCCGCACACCCCACACACCCCACACACCCGATACCCCCACACCCCGCACACCCCACACCCCACACACCCGATACCCCCACACCCCAAACCCACACACCCGATAACCCCACACCCCACACACCCCGCACACCCGATACCCCCACACCCACACACCCGATACCCCCACACCTCCCACACCCCACACACCCCACACACCCCACACACCCCACACACCCCACACACCCCCACACCCCACACACCCCACACACCCCACACACCCCACACACCCCCACACCCCACACCCCCGATACCCCCACACCCCAAACCCACACACCCCACACACCCCCCACACCCCACACACCCCACACCCCCGATACCCCCACACCCCAAACCCACACACCCCACACACCCCACACACCCCACACACCCCACACACCCCACACACCCGATACCCCCACACACCCGATACCCACACACCCCACACCCCACACCCCACACACCCCCACACCCCACACACCCCACACACCCCACACACCCCACACACCCCACACACCCCACACACCCCACACACCCCACACACCCCACACACCCCCCAGACCCCACACACCCCCACACCCCACACACCCCACACACCCCACACACCCCACACACCCCACACACCCCCACACCCCACACACCCCACACACCCCACACACCCCACACACCCCACACCCCACACACCCCACACCCCCCACACACCCCACACACCCGATACCCCCACACCCCAAACCCCACACCCCACACACCCGATACCCCCACACCCCGCACACCCCACACCCCACACACCCGATACCCCCACACCCCACACACCCCGCACACCCGATACCCCCACACCTCACACACCCCCCACACCCCCCACACCCCACACACCCCACACACCCCACACCCCCGATACCCCCACACCCCAAACCCCACACCCCACACACCCCACACACCCCACACACCCGATACCCCCACACCCCACACACCCCACACCCCACACACCCGATACCCACACACCTCACATACCCCACACCCCCCCACACCTCACATACCCCACACCCCCCCCACACCCCACACACCCCACACCCCACACACCCCACACACCCCAAACCCCACACACCCCACACCCCACACACCCCCACACACCCCACACACCCCACACACCCCACACACCCGATACCCCCACACCCCACATACCCCACACACCCCACACACCCCACACACCCGATACCCCCACACCCCACACACCCCACACACCCGATACCCCCACACCCCAAACCCACACACCCGATACCCCCACACCCCACACACCCGATACCCCCACACACCCCACACACCCCACACACCCCACACACCCGATACCCCCACACCCCACACACCCGATACCCTTCACACCCCACACACCCCACACACCCGATACCCCCACACACCCCACACACCCCACACACCCGATACCCTTCACACCCCACACACCCCACACACCCGATACCCCCACACCCCAAACCCACACACCCGATACCCCCACACCCCAAACCCACACACACCCGATACCCCCCACACCCCACACACCCCACACACCCGATACCCCCACACCCCACACACCCCACACACCCGATACCCCACACACCCCACACACCCCACACACCCAATACCCCCACACCCCAAACCCACACACCTGATACCCCCACACCCCACACACCCCACACACCCGATACCCCCACACCTCACACACCCCACACACCCGATACCCCCACACCCCACACACCCCACACACCCCACACACCCCACACACCCGATACCCCACACACCCCCCACACCCGATACCCCCACACCCCACACACCCCACACACCCGATACCCCCACACCCCAAACCCACACACCTGATACCCCCACACCCCACACACCCCACACACCCGATACCCCCACACCTCACACACCCCACACACCCGATACCCCCACACCCCACACACCCCACACCCCCACACCCCACACACCCCACACACCCCACACACCCGATACCCCACACACCCCCCACACCCGATACCCCCACACCCCACACACCCCACACACCCGATACCCCCACACCCCACACACCTGATACACTCCACACCCCAAAACCCACACACCCCCCACACCCGATACCCCCACACACCCGATACCCCACACCCCACACACCCCGCACACCCTGCACACCCCACACACCCGATACCCCCACACCCCACACACCCGATACCCCCACACCCCACACACCCCACACACCCCACACACCCCACACCCCACACACCCGATACCCACACACCCCACACACCCGATACCCACACACCCCACACACCCGATACCCACACACCCCACACACCCCACACCCCACACACCCCACACACCCCACACCCCACACACCCCACACACCCCACACACCCCACACACCCCACACACCCCACACACCCCACACACCCCACACACCCCACACACCCCACACCCCACACACCCCACACACCCCACACCCCACACACCCCACACACCCCACACCCCACACACCCCACACACCCCACACACCCCACACACCCCACACACACCCCACACACCCGATACACACCACACACCCCACACACCCCACACACCCGATACACACCACACACCCCACACACCCCACACACCCCACACACCCCATGCACCTCATACATCCCACACACCCCACACACCCGACATGCCTCTCCTGGTTTTAGGTTTCTCAACAGGAAACATTGACCCTGTCATGAACGCTGTTGAATTCAATTCTTGGTGGATCATTTCTCTCAGGGCAATATCCACCTGTCTCCGGACTACTCAGCCTTCCACCCCCGCATGGTAAGATAGAGGCCCAGTCACCGCACTTATTTCACCCGGTAACCACTTCGGTCCTTCCCCGAAGTTTATCCCCTATACCGGCTCTGCCACGGTCAACTTCCTCTCATGACTGTGCCAAGTCCTGTCCAGTTTCCTGGTTTCCCTGACTCCTTTCCACATTCCCCCTCTAAATCCGGCGTTATTAATCTCAACCTCATCCTGAGACGAGGTTTCAACAATAACTCCGCGGGGTGTAGTTGTGTGAGGGGTGGTCCTGTAATGAAAAAGAGAGGATGCTGGCTTGTTTGCTAAGGGATCTCCAGTTCGCTTTTCCAATGCCTGTCTTGGAACGTTTGAACCTCCCTCCCGGCCTGTCGGTTTGAGGGAGGGTGGGTTATGGTGCAGTTTGCACAAGAGCCATACCGTTGAGGCTGGTAAAACGCTGAAACTCAGCGCTGGCAAATGCTGTGCCGTTATCGGAAACGGCTACTCCTGGTAGTCCGTGAATGGCAAAACTCTGGCGTGGTTTCTCCATTGCAACAGCGGGCGCTACACCCGACGTTGGTGACTTCACCTCATATACGTCCATCCCTTTCGAATGGGCACCGACAATGAGCAGGAACATTGTTCCCAGGATAGGTCCAGCGTGGTCAATGTGTAACCGCACCCAGGGTCTACACGCTGTTTTACGAAACTCACTATTTCACCATCCATCCCAGGCCACCATAGGTAGCTGCGTGCTATGGTCTTCATTCGGGGAACTCCTGGGTGGGGTCCCTTCCCTTTGGACGATCTATCACTCGTGCTCCCCACAATAAGACGCCCATCCTGGGCTGGTTATTCCATGCCTCCTGTCGAAGTACGGGTTCCATTTCGCCAGATAAGGGCTCCTGGGGTCAACCATGTGGCACTTGTCCTCGTACCTGAGGTAGGATTGAGTCCCGCCTTGTCCGGTCTCTGATCTGTCGAGCGCAGACCCGGCGAGGAATCTGGGAAATTTAACAGCGAAACGAACGGAACTGGGACATACTCATCGTTATCAAAGGACCTAGGGGCATTGGCGTTTGAGATTGGACCACCAGGCCTTTTGTGTGAGGGTCTACGCGTACGCTGCCAGGGTGAAAGTCTTACTTGCGTCCCTGTGTCCTCTCTCTACCGGCCTTTCTATTTCTAGTCCTGGCTTTAACCTCATCCCATCTCATCCAACCTCAACCATTGGCCCAGACTAAGCTCAGGTCCCAGCCCAGCTCTCGTGAGCTCAGAGGTTGGGTTTCCCAAAAATTCCCACCCTCCATCCGCTCCTTGGTAAAATTCAGCGGCTCTCATCTCCAAAAGGCCCTTTGGCTCCGAGTCGCTGGTTTTCCCAGCTCTCCCGTCTCTTTCCTGGGTTTGTTCCCTGCCCCCTGGGAAATTGAGCCTTGCGGTATCTTCACTCAGAATCCCAGGATCACACACAGAGCAGAAGAGGCCCTTCGGCCCATCGAGTCTGCGCCGACCCTGTGAGAAACACCTGACCTACCTCCCTAACCCCCATTGACCAGCACTTGGCCCCATCGCCTTGAATGTTTATGAGGCACCAAGTGCTCATCCAGGTGCTTTTTAAAGGCTGTGAGGCTAACCCACCTCCACCCCCCTCCCAGGCAGCACATTCCAGACCCTGCCCACCCTCTGGGTAAAAAAGCTTCTCCTCACATCCCCCCCTAAACCTCCTGCCCCCCTCACCTTGTACTTATGTCCCCTCGTAACTGACCCTTCAACTGAGGGGGGAACAGCTGCTCCCTATCCCCCCTGTCCATGCCCCTCATAATCTTGTACCCCTCGATCAGGTCTCCCCTCAGTCTTCTCCGCTCCAACTAAAACAACCCAAGTCTATCCGACCTCTCTTCGTAGCTTAAATGTTTCATCCCAGGCAACATCCTGGTGAATCTCCTCTGCACCCCCTCCAGTGCAATCACATCCTTCCTATAATGTGGTGACCAGAACTGCACACAGTACTCCAGCTGTGGCCTCACCAAGGGTCTATACAGCTCCGACATGACCTCCGTACTTTTGTAATCTATGCCTCGATTGGTAAAGGCAAGTGTCCCATATGCCTTTCTCACCACCCACTAACACGCCCCTCCGACTTCATTCTGTTCGGAGAGGGGCTGAATTCTTGCCTGTTTCTCTTTTCCAGAGGTACAGACTCTGGCCTGAGGGGCACCTTGTCACGTGGGAGTGTCTTCGGACAGGTTCCCCTCTCTCCCTGCCAAGATTTCTCACCTCGTCCCCGAACTCTTGACATCGAGCCGTCTCTCTCTCTCTCTCTCTCTCCCTCTCCCAGTTCCTCCTGCTGTCCGTCCAGACTTGGACTTGAGGTAACTGCTTCTCCTCAGGTCGCTGAGTCCTCACCCATTCCCGTCCCGAAACCGGCAACGCTTCCAGCTCCCTTTCTGGAATCTCGCTGGCCAATCCAGGCTGGTTTCCCTCAGCCAGTTTCGCTCTGGGAGGCTGGGGTCCTCTTCCCCTCAATACCAACCGCCCCTGTGATGGACAGTTACTCCGCTTATTGCCTCGGACTTAGATGTCTTCACCTGTCTATGTTTTTAGCATCCGTTTATTGTCATTTGTTAACATTATTCATTCCCAGGATGTGGCTGGGCCCAGCGTTTACTGCCCATCCCTAATTGCCCCCTTGAGAAGGTGGTGGTGAGCCGCCTTCTTGAACGGCTGCAGGCCCTGTGGGGTAGGTACACCCTCGGTTCACCATAACTCAGGTATCTGTAGGTGTGTTCCCTCAGTTGCTGGAGTGGGAGCTCCCGTGTCCATTTCCGTTTTAACGGGGCTGCCAGTTACTTTCACTGAGACAAATATTGGTTCAGTCTTTCCAACCTTCACACTAAACGAGGAATAAATATCGGAACCTGTTGCTTCAGGATCTCTGACCTTGTCGATCTTGCTGGGTCTTGTCTTTTGTGTGAGGGTCTGCCTGAATCTTTCCTCGCACTGCCTCATCATGTTCGATGACAATCAAAGCGTTCGATTTATTTTTCAAACTGCCAAGCGTTAAAAGGCAGCTTCTTTCCATCTCTATTGAAATTGTTCCCTTGTTTTCGCTGCTAAGTCATTTCTTTTTATCTGTCCGCTAGCTCGTTTGGGAGGGCGGAGGGGGTCTGTTTCCCGCCTCTTGGAAGAGTCTTGCATCTTCGCCCCCTTTTAGGCTGGGGTTTCCCACCCAGTGCGGTGGTCGGCGCCAATTTGCGCTCCCTCTACGGCTTCTGAATCCCTTCCTGTGCTTTCCATGGCTGGTGAGATCTCTAACACCTTCCCGAAATCCCAACTCTCTTCCGAATCGTGTCCTCACTCACACCCCACGCTGAACGTTCAATCCTGTTTTCTCCTCATCGCCAGTTTGTTCTGTTCAATCCTGTTTTCTCCTCATCGCCAGTTTGTTCTGTTCAATCCTGTTTTCTCCTCATCGCCAGTTTGTTCTGTTCAATTCCTGTTTTCTCCTCATCGCCAGTTTGTTCTGTTCAATCCTGTTTTCTCCTCATCGCCAGTTTGTTCTGTTCAATCCTGTTTTCTCCTCATCGCCAGTTTGTTCTGTTCAATCCTGTTTTCTCCTCATCGCCAGTTTGTTCTGTTCAATCCTGTTTTATCCTCATCGCCAGTTTGTTCTGTTCAATGCTGTGTTATCCTCATCGCCAGTTTGTTCTGTTCAATCCTGTTTTATCCTCATCGCCAGTTTGTTCTGTTCAATCCTGTTTTATCCTCATCGCCAGTTTGTTGTTTTCAATCCTGTTTTATCCTCATCGCCAGTTTGTTCTGTTCAATCCTGTTTTCTCCTCATCGCCAGTTTGTTGTGTTCAATCCTGTTTTCTCCTCATCGCCAGTTTGTTCTGTTCAATCCTGTTTTATCCTCATCGCCAGTTTGTTCTGCTCAATCCTGTTTTCTCCTCATCGCCAGTTTGTTGTGTTCAATCCTGTTTTATCCTCATCGCCAGTTTGTTCTGTTCAATCCTGTTTTCTCCTCATCGCCAGTTTGTTGTGTTCAATCCTGTTTTCTCCTCATCGCCAGTTTGTTCTGTTCAATCCTGTTTTCTCCTCATCGCCAGTTTGTTCTGTTCAATCCTGTTTTCTCCTCATCGCCAGTTTGTTGTGTTCAATCCTGTTTTCTCCTCATCGCCAGTTTGTTCTGTTCAATCCTGTTTTCTCCTCATCGCCAGTTTGTTCTGTTCAATCCTGTTTTATCCTCATCGCCAGTTTGTTCTGTTCAGTCCTGTTTTCTCCTCATCGCCAGTTTGTTCTGTTCAATCCTGTTTTCTCCTCATCGCCAGTTTGTTCTGTTCAATCCTGTTTTATCCTCATCGCCAGTTTGTTCTGTTCAATCCTGTTTTCTCCTCATCGCCAGTTTGTTCTGTTCAATCCTGTTTTCTCCTCATCGCCAGTTTGTTCTGTTCAATCCTGTTTTCTCCTCATCGCCAGTTTGTTCTGTTCAATCCTGTTTTATCCTCATCACCAGTTTGTTCTGTTCAATCCTGTTTTCTCCTCATCGCCAGTTTGTTCTGTTCAATCCTGTTTTATCCTCTCGCCAGTTTGTTCTGTTCAATCCTGTTTTCTCCTCATCGCCAGTTTGTTCTGTTCAATCCTGTTTTATCCTCATCGCCAGTTTGTTGTGTTCAATCCTGTTTTATCCTCATCGCCAGTTTGTTCTGTTCAATCCTGTTTTATCCTCATCGCCAGTTTGTTGTGTTCAATCCTGTTTTCTCCTCATCGCCAGTTTGTTCTGTTCAATCCTGTTTTCTCCTCATCGCCAGTTTGTCCTGTTCAATCCTGTTTTCTCCTCATCGCCAGTTTGTCCTGTTCAATCCTGTTTTATCCTCATCGCCAGTTTGTCCTGTTCAATCCTGTTTTCTCCTCATCGCCAGTTTGTTCTGTTCAATCCTGTTTTCTCCTCATCGCCAGTTTGTTCTGTTCAATCCTGTTTTCTCCTCATCGCCAGTTTGTTCTGTTCAATCCTGTTTTCTCCTCATCGCCAGTTTGTTCTGTTCAATCCTGTTTTCTCCTCATCGCCAGTTTGTTCTGTTCAATCCTGTTTTCTCCTCATCGCCAGTTTGTTCTGTTCAATCCTGTTTTCTCCTCATCGCCAGTTTGTTCTGTTCAATCCTGTTTTATCCTCGTCGCCAGTTTGTTCTGTTCAATCCTGTTTTATCCTCGTCGCCAGTTTGTTCTGTTCAATCTTGTTTTATCCTCATCGCCAGTTTGTTCTGTTCAATCCTGTTTTCTCCTCATCGCCAGTTTGTTGTGTTCAATCCTGTTTTCTCCTCATCGCCAGTTTGTTCTGTTCAATCCTGTTTTCTCCTCATCGCCAGTTTGTCCTGTTCAATCCTGTTTTCTCCTCATCGCCAGTTTGTCCTGTTCAATCCTGTTTTATCCTCATCGCCAGTTTGTCCTGTTCAATCCTGTTTTCTCCTCATCGCCAGTTTGTTCTGTTCAATCCTGTTTTCTCCTCATCGCCAGTTTGTTCTGTTCAATCCTGTTTTCTCCTCATCGCCAGTTTGTTCTGTTCAATCCTGTTTTCTCCTCATCGCCAGTTTGTTCTGTTCAATCCTGTTTTCTCCTCATCGCCAGTTTGTTCTGTTCAATCCTGTTTTCTCCTCATCGCCAGTTTGTTCTGTTCAATCCTGTTTTCTCCTCATCGCCAGTTTGTTCTGTTCAATCCTGTTTTATCCTCGTCGCCAGTTTGTTCTGTTCAATCCTGTTTTATCCTCGTCGCCAGTTTGTTCTGTTCAATCTTGTTTTATCCTCATCGCCAGTTTGTTCTGTTCAATCCTGTTTTCTCCTCATCGCCAGTTTGTTGTGTTCAATCCTGTTTTCTCCTCATCGCCAGTTTGTTCTGTTCAATCCTGTTTTCTCCTCATCGCCAGTTTGTTCTGTTCAATCCTGTTTTATCCTCATCGCCAGTTTGTTCTGTTCAATCCTGTTTTATCCTCATCGCCAGTTTGTTCTGTTCAATCCTGTTTTCTCCTCATCGCCAGTTTGTTCTGTTCAATCCTGTTTTCTCCTCATCGCCAGTTTGTTCTGTTCAATCCTGTTTTCTCCTCATCGCCAGTTTGTTGTGAGTACTGGCCGAGTTGGTACTATTGCGAGAGTTGATCAGCAGACACTGTTTCGATGGAAACATTTTTTTCATTTACAAAGATATTCAGCAGCAACGACACGTGTGTTTCCAACTCCAACTCTATCTCCACATTACTGATGACTGGCTACTGAGGTAGCCTGTGCTACTCTCCTATTGGGTACTAAAGGATGTGATTGGCTTTACATTCATTCTTCTTAAGGGTATATTACACACTAAATAATCCATAATTACCATGGAGAGAGAAAGAGGAAAAGAGAGAGAGAGCAGAAGAGACAGGGAGGGAGGCAGAGAGAGACAGACAGAAAGACGTAGAGAGGGAGATGAACAGACAGAGAAAGAAACAGAGAGATTGAGAGAGACAGGGAGAGAGAGAGGCAGAGAAAAAGAGATTCTGAAAGATAGGCAGAGAGATAGAGAGAAAGAGACAGAGATAGAGAGAGACAGCGAGTGACAGAGAGAAATGAAGAGAGAGAGGGAGAGAGACAGAGGTAGAGAGAGAGACAGACAGAGGAAGAGAGAAAGGGTCAAGCAGAGAGAGTGAAAGGGAGATGGAGGAAAAGAGACAGACAGAAAGAGAGACAGAGACAGAGAGCGTGGCATAGTGAGAGTGAGACAGAGAAAGAGAGAGAGGGAGAGACAGAAAGAGAGACAAATAGAAAGAGAGAGATGTGGATAGAATGAGCGAGATAGAGAGAGAGAGAGAGAGAGCAAGGGAGGTGGATAGAAAGAGTGATAGGGAGAGACAGAGGGAGAAAGGGAGAGAGAAAGACAGAGAGAGGCACAGAGAGAGAGAGACAGAGAGAGAGAGAGACAGAGAGAGAGGGAGAGACAGAAATAGAGAGAGGGATAGAGAGAGACAGGGAGAGAAAGGGAGAGAGGCAGAGAGAGAGAGAGAGATACAGAGACTGAGAGACAGAGAGAGAGAGACAGAGAGAGACAGAGAGAGAGACGGAGAGAAAGAGAGAGAGAGAGAGAGAGGGATAGAGAGACAGAGAGAGAGACAGAGAGAGAGAGAGACAGAGAGAGAGAGACAGAGACAGAGAGAGAGAGAGACAGAGAGAGAGAGAGACAGAGAGAGAGAGAGACAGAGATAGAGAGGGATAGAGAGACAGAGAGAGAGTCGGAGAGAAAGAGAGAGAGAGAGAGACAGAGAGAGAGACACAGAGAGAGAGAGACGGAGAGACAGAGAGAGAGAGACAGAGAGAGACAGAGAGAGACGGAGAGAAAGAGAGGGAGAGACAGAGAGAGAGAGACAGAGAGAGAGACAGAGAGAGAGAGAGAGAGAGACAGAGACAGAGAGAAAGGGAGATAGAGAGAGACAGAGAGATTAATCGAACCTGGGACTGAGAGTTGAAGTGTTGAGATTGTGTTTACTGATCCACAGGCTGCGCAGGCGTGACCGGAGACGAGCTGGAGAATACAACGAGAAGGAAGTGAATCAGATGATGAGGCATTTAATGAAAGAAAAGCGAGGGAGTGATGTAAGTGTGGAGAAGACGCTCTTCCAACAAAACACGGAGGGAGGGGGTCAACTGAGAAACCCACAGAGTGACAAAGCTTTCACTTCAGAGGCTGGAGATCGATAATCCAGGCCGACACTCCCCCCGGTGCCAGTACTGAGGGAGTGCTGCACTGTCAGAGGGAGATGTATATACTCTAGGATTTGAGCTCCATAATCCAGGCCGACACTCCCCCGGTGCCAGTACTGAGGGAGTGCTGCACTGTCGGAGGGAGATGTATATACTCTAGGATTTGAGCTCCATAATCCAGGCCGACACTCCCCCCGGTGCCAGTACTGAGGGAGTGCTGTCGAGACTGGGAGGAACTGGGCCCTGGATTCCCTTCGAGCAGAGACGTTGAAGGGTGAGATTAAATCGAGGTGTTTAAAAGCAGGAAGGGTTTGCGATGGAGTGAGTGAGAACAGAGCCTGAGAGGTTATAACAGTCGGGAAAGGCTGAACAGGCTGGGGCTCTTTTCTCTAGTCAAGAGAAGGCTGAGGGGGGGTGACCCGATCGGGATATTCAGGATTATGCAGGGGGTCGGTGTAGAGAAGATGTTCCCTCTTGCGCGGGCGAGATCGGAACTGGGGGTGAGGGGGACCATCGATGGGAGCCAGTTACTGATAAATCCAATCCGAGGGGGCCTGTTGGGGGGAATTCACGAGAAACCTCCCTCCCCAGAGAGTTGGCGGGGGCGGGGAGGGGATGTGGAAGTCACTCCCATGGGGAGGGGCTCAAGGGGGGGGGCTAGCAGAGAGACGTTCGTCGTGATGCTGCTGGGATGGGGCTGGGGGAGCGACATTTGGGTTGACGTGTCAGGGGTAAGGAACAGACGCTGCCTCTTCGATGCGAGCTTGGGTTGAGTGAGCCCCGAGAACCACCCCAGCTTCTTCTACCCTCTCTCCAGCGCAACCTCAGTTCGACGCCTCGCGCTGTATGCGAAATAGCGGGGGGAACTTGGGGAACCCGTGGTCGCCCGTTGCTTCCTCTGCAGCGATGCCACCAACTGCCAACCAATCACCCAGGGGAATCCCCCTCACCACCCCTCCAGCCTGAGTCCCCTGCCGCATCAATTGAGAGTGTTCGATATTTTGCCTTTCTCCAAAGTACTGAAAGACCAAAAACATTGGCATCGTGCCTCCCACCCTTTTGTGTCCAGGGGATGGGTCCCTGAGTATGAATGTTTGTCACTCCCGGCAGGCAGAGATGAGGCACATTACGAGCCGGGCTGATTATCTTCAGTCGGTTATTTTGTGCAGCCATCACCGGCGAACTCGGTGTTGTTGTGCAATTGCTCCTCCGCTGACAAATCGCATTGAACGGCAGGCGTTTGGGATCAGGCTCTTTGGGAGGGCGAGTCTGAACGCAGCCTGACCGGGCCGAGCGGCCGGGCTGTTTGATTCGGTTGGCCGATCGCTGGCACTCGCGGCTCACGCACCCCTCGCAAAGGGAGTGCGGCAAAGCGCCCGCCACCAGCGTAGCCCCTTCCGCCAGATTCCCGACTTTGCGAGCAACGAATCCCAACCCCCTCGATGGTCCCTCTCCTCACGTCCGCTCTCAATTGCAGGTTACGCCTTACAAACGATGACGCACTTGGATGGACAGAGAGCCCCATCCCAGACAGCCCCTCCCTCAGGGGCAACCGCAACGGGAGCCAAGATCGTCTTGATCAAGATATTTATGCGTTTTGGTTAATTAAATAAAAAAACGTGTGTTTTCTTTGCGAGTCTCTCTGTTTATGCTCTTAACACAGCTACCAAAAGACGTGGCAAGCACTTCAATAATTCTCAATAGATGCATTGACCATCCCTTCAAAAGCTGGGGGTGAGCAGCCTGTTCAAACCGCAGCGGTCCCTGTGGTGTAGGTACACACACGGCGCCGTTAGAGAGGGAGCTCCAGGATTTTGTCCCTGTGGTGTAGGTACACCCACGGTGCTGTTAGGGAGGGAGTTCCAGGATTTTATCCGTGTGGTGTAGGTACACCCACGGCGCTGTTAGGAAGGGAGATCCAGGATTTTGTCCGTGTGGTGTAGGTACACCCACGGCGCTGTTAGGGTGGGAGTTCCAGGATTTTGTCCGTGTGGTGTAGGTACACCCACAGTGCTGTTAGGGAGGGAGTTCCAGGATTTTGTCCGTGTGGTACAGGTACACCCACGGCGCTGTTAGTGAGGGAGTTCCAGGATTTTGTCTCTGTTGTGTAGGTACACCCACAGCGCTGTTAGGGAGGGAGTTCCAGGATTTTGTCCGTGTGGTGTAGGTACACCCACGGCGCTGTTAGGGAGGGAGTTCCAGGATTTTGTCCGTGTGGTGTAGGTACACCCACGGCGCTGTTAGGGAGGGAGTTCCAGGATTTTGTCCCTGTGGTGTAGGTACACCCACGGCGCTGTTAGGGATGGAGTTCCAGGATTTTGTCCCTGTGGTGTAGGTACACCCACGGCGCTGTTAGGGAGGGAGTTCCAGGATTTTGTCCGTGTGGTGTAGGTACACCCACGGCGCTGTTAGGGAGGGAGTTCCAGGATTTTGTCCCTGTGGTGTAGGTACACCCACCGTGCTGTTAGGGAGTGAGTTCCAGGATTTTGTCCCTGTGGTGTAGGTACACCCACAGCGCTGTTAGGGAGGAGTTCCAGGATTTTGTCCGTGTGGTGTAGGTACACCCACGGCGCGGTTAGGGAGGGAGTTCCAGGATTTTGTCCCCGTGTGGTGTAGGTACACCCACGGCGCTGTTAGGGAGGGAGTTCCAGGATTTTGTCCGTGTGGTGTAGGTACACCCACGGTGCTGTTAGGGAGGGAGTTCCAGGATTTTGTCCCTGTGGTGTAGGTACACCCACAGCGCTGTTAGGGAGGGAGTTCCAGGATTTTGTCCGTATGGTGTAGGTACACCCACGGCGCTGTTAGATAGGGAGTTCCAGGATTTTGTCCGTTGGTGTAGGTACACCCACGGCGCTGTTAGGGAGGGAGTTCCAGGATTTTGTCCGTGTGGTGTAGGTACACCCACGGCGCTGTTAGGGAGGGAGTTCGAGGATTTTGTCCGTGTGGTGTAGGTACACCCACGGTGCTGATAGGGAGGGAGTTCCAGGATTTTGTCCCTGTGGTGCAGGTACACCCACGGCGCTGTTAGGGAGGGAGTTCCAGGATTTTGTCCCTGTGGTGTAGGTACACCCACGGCGCTGTTAGGGAGAGAGTTCCAGGATTTTGTCCCTGTGGTGTAGGTACACCCACAGTGCTGTTAGGGAGGGAGTTCCAGGATTTTGTCACTGTGGTGTAGGTACACCCACGGCGCTGTTAGGGAGGGAGTTCCAGGATTTTGTCCGTGTGGTGTAGGTACACCCACGGTGCTGTTAGGGAGGGAGTTCCAGGATTTTGTCCCTGTGGTGTAGGTACACCCACGGCGCTGTTAGGGAGGGAGTTCCAGGATTTTGTCCCTGTGGGGTAGGTACACCCACGGCGCTGTTACGGAGGGAGTTCCAGGATTTTGTCCCCTGTGGTGTAGGTACATCCACGGCGCTGTTAGGGAGGGATTTCCAGGATTTTGTCCGTATGGTGTAGGTACACCCATGGCGCTGTTAGGGAGGGAGTTCCAGGATTTTGTCACTGTGGTGTAGGTACACCAACGGCGCTGTTAGGGAGGGAGTTCCAGGATTTTGTCCGTGTGGTGTAGGTACACCCACGGCGCTGTTAGGGAGGGAGTTCCAGGATTTTGTCCGTGTGGTGTAGGTACACCCACGGCGCTGTTAGGGAGGGAGTTCCAGGATTTTGTCCGTATGGTGTAGGTACACCCACGGCGCTGTTAGGGAGGGAGATCCAGGATTTTGTCCATGTGGTGTAGGTACAACCACAGCGCTGTTAGGGAGGGAGTTCCAGGATTTTGTCAGTGAGGTGTAGGTACACCCACAGCGCTGTTAGGGAGGGAGTTCCAGGATTTTGTCCGTGTGGTGTAGGTACACCCACAGTGCTGTTAGGGAGGGAGTTCCAGGATTTTGTCCGTGTGGTGTAGGTACACCCACGGCGCTGTTACGGAGAGAGTTCCAGGATTTTGTCCCCTGTGGTGTAGGTACACCCACGGCGCTGTTAGGGAGGGATTTCCAGGATTTTGTCCGTGTGGTGTAGGTACACCCACGGCGCTGTTAGGGAGGGAGTTCCAGGATTTTGTCCGTATGGTGTAGGTACACCCACGGCGCTGTTAGGGAGGGAGATCCAGGATTTTGTCCATGTGGTGTAGGTACAACCACAGCGCTGTTAGGGAGGGAGTTCCAGGATTTTGTCAGTGAGGTGTAGGTACACCCACAGCGCTGTTAGGGAGGGAGTTCCAGGATTTTGTCCGTGTGGTGTAGGTACACCCACGGCGCTGTTACGGAGAGAGTTCCAGGATTTTGTCCCCTGTGGTGTAGGTACACCCACGGCGCTGTTAGGGAGGGATTTCCAGGATTTTGTCCGTATGGTGTAGGTACACCCATGGCGCTGTTAGGGAGGGAGTTCCAGGAATTTGTCCGTGTGGTGTAGGTACACCCACGGCGCTGTTAGGGAGGGAGTTCCAGGATATTGTCCGTATGGTGTAGGTACACCCACGGCGCTGTTAGGGAGGGAGATCCAGGATTTTGTCCATGTGGTGTAGGTACAACCACAGCGCTGTTAGGGAGGGAGTTCCAGGATTTTGTCCGTGAGGTGTAGGTACACCCACAGCGCTGTTAGGGAGGGAGTTCCAGGATTTTGTCCGTGTGGTGTAGGTACACCCACGGCGCTGTTAGGGAGGGAGTTCCAGGATTTTGTCCCTGTGGTGTAGGTACACCCACGGTGCTGTTAGGGAGGGAGTTCCAGGATTTTGTCCATGTGGTGTAGGTACACCCATGGCGCTGTTAGGGAGGGAGTTCCAGGGTTTTGTCCCAGTGGTGTAAGTACACCCACGGCGCTGTTAGGGAGTGAGATCCAGGATTTTGTCCGTGTGGTGTAGGTACACCCACTGTGCTGTTAGGGAGGGAGTTCCAGGAGTTTGTCACTGTGGTGTAGGTACACCCACGGCGCTGTTAGGGAGGGAGTTCCAGGATTTTGTCCATGTGGTGTAGGTACACCCACGGCGCTGTTAGGGAGGGTGTTCCAGGATTTTGTCCCTGTGGTGTAGGTACACCCACAGTGCTGTTAGCGAGGGAGTTCCAGGATTTTGTCCCGTGTGGTGTAGGTACACCCACGGCGCTGTTAGGGAGGGAGTTCTAGGACTTTGTCCCTGTGGTGTAGGTACACCCACAGTGCTGTTAGGGAGGGAGTTCCAGCATTTTGTCCGTGTGGTGTAGGTACACCCACGGCGCTGTTAGGGAGGGAGTTCCAGGATTTTGTCCTTTTATTGTAGGTACACCCACAGCGCAGTTAGGGAGGCAGTTCCAGGATTTTGTCCGTGTGGGGTAGCTACACCCACGGCGCTGTTAGGGAGGGACTTCCAGGATTTTGTCCCTGTGGTGTAGGTACACCCACGGTGCTGTTAGGGAGGGATTTCCAGGGTTTTGTCCGTGTGGTGTCGGTACACCCACTGTGCTGTTAGGGAGGGAGTTCCAGGAGTTTGTCACTGTGGTGTAGGTACACCCACGGCGCTGTTAGGGAGGGAGTTCCAGGATTTTGTCCATGTGGTGTAGGTACACCCACGGCGCTGTTAGGGAGGGTGTTCCAGGATTTTGTCCCTGTGGTGTAGGTACACCCACAGTGCTGTTAGCGAGGGAGTTCCAGGATTTTGTCCCGTGTGGTGTAGGTACACCCACGGCGCTGTTAGGGAGGGAGTTCTAGGACTTTGTCCCTGTGGTGTAGGTACACCCACAGTGCTGTTAGGGAGGGAGTTCCAGCATTTTGTCCGTGTGGTGTAGGTACACCCACGGCGCTGTTAGGGAGGGAGTTCCAGGATTTTGTCCTTTTATTGTAGGTACACCCACAGCGCAGATAGGGAGGCAGTTCCAGGATTTTGTCCGTGTGGGGTAGCTACACCCACGGCGCTGTTAGGGAGGGACTTCCAGGATTTTGTCCCTGTGGTGTAGGTACACCCATGGTGCTGTTAGGGAGGGATTTCCTGGATTTTGTCCGTGTGGTGTAGGTACACCCACGGTGCTGTTAGGGAGGGAGTTCCAGGATTTTGTCCATGTGGTGTAGCTACACCCACGGCGCTGTTAGGGAGGGAGTTCCAGGATTTTGTCCTTTTATTGTAGGTACACCCACGGCGCAGTTAGGGAGGGAGTTCCAGCATTTTGTCCCTGTGGTGTAGGTACACCCACTGTGCTGTTAGGGAGGGAGTTCCAGGATTTTGTCTCTGTTGTGTAGGTACACCCACAGCGCTGTTAGGGAGGGAGTTCCAGGATTTTGTCCGTGTGGTGTAGGTACACCCACGGCGCTGTTAGGGAGGGAGTTCCAGGATTTTGTCCGTGTGGTGTAGGTACACCCACGGCGCTGTTAGGGAGGGAGTTCCAGGATTTTGTCCCTGTGGTGTAGGTACACCCACGGCGCTGTTAGGGATGGAGTTCCAGGATTTTGTCCCTGTGGTGCAGGTACACCCACGGCGCTGTTAAGGAGGGAGTTCCAGGATTTTGTCCCTGTGGTGTAGGTACACACACGGCGCTGTTAGGGAGGGAGTTCCAGGATTTTGTCCGTGTGGTGTAGGTACACCCACGGCGCTGTTAGGGAGGGAGTTCCAGGATTTTGTCCGTGTGGTGTAGGTACACCCACGGCGCGGTTAGGGAGGGAGTTCCAGGATTTTGTCCCCGTGTGGTGTAGGTACACCCACGGCGCTGTTAGGGAGGGAGTTCCAGGATTTTGTCCGTGTGGTGTAGGTACACCCACGGTGCTGTTAGGGAGGGAGTTCCAGGATTTTGTCCCTGTGGTGTAGGTACACCCACGGCGCTGTTAGGGAGGGAGTTCCAGGATTTTGTCCGTGTGGTGTAGGTACACCCACGGCGCTGTTAGATAGGGAGTTCCAGGATTTTGTCCGTTGGTGTAGGTACACCCACGGCGCTGTTAGGGAGGGAGTTCCAGGATTTTGTCCGTGTGGTGTAGGTACACCCACGGTGCTGTTAGGGAGGGAGTTCCAGGATTTTGTCCGTGTGGTGTAGATACACCCACGGTGCTGTTAGGGAGGGAGTTCCAGGATTTTGTCCCTGTGGTGTAGGTACACCCACGGCGCTGTTAGGGAGGGAGTTCCAGGATTTTGTCCCTGTGGTGTAGGTACACCCACGGCGCTGTTAGGGAGAGAGTTCCAGGATTTTGTCCCTGTGGTGTAGGTACACCCACAGTGCTGTTAGGGAGGGAGTTCCAGGATTTTGTCACTGTGGTGTAGGTACACCCACGGCGCTGTTAGGGAGGGAGTTCCAGGATTTTGTCCGTGTGGTGTAGGTACACCCACAGCGCTGTTAGGGAGGGAGTTCCAGGATTTTGTCCCTGTGGTGTAGGTACACCCACCGTGCTGTTAGGGAGTGAGTTCCAGGATTTTGTCCCTGTGGTGTAGGTACACCCACCGTGCTGTTAGGGAGGGAGTTCCAGGATTTTGTCCGTGTGGTGTAGGTACACCCACGGCGCGGTTAGGGAGGGAGTTCCAGGATTTTGTCCCCGTGTGGTGTAGGTACACCCACGGCGCTGTTAGGGAGGGAGTTCCAGGATTTTGTCCGTGTGGTGTAGGTACACCCACGGTGCTGTTAGGGAGGGAGTTCCAGGATTTTGTCCCTGTGGTGTAGGTACACCCACAGCGCTGTTAGGGAGGGAGTTCCAGGATTTTGTCCGTGTGGTGTAGATACACCCACGGCGCTGTTAGATAGGGAGTTCCAGGATTTTGTCCGTTGGTGTAGGTACACCCACGGCGCTGTTAGGGAGGGAGTTCCAGGATTTTGTCCGTGTGGTGTAGGTACACCCACGGTGCTGTTAGGGAGGGAGTTCCAGGATTTTGTCCGTGTGGTGTAGATACACCCACGGTGCTGTTAGGGAGGGAGTTCCAGGATTTTGTCCGTGTGGTGTAGGTACACCCACGGCGCTGTTAGGGAGGGAGTTCCAGGATTTTGTCCGTGTGGTGTAGGTACACCCACGGCGCTGTTAGGGAGGGAGTTCCAGGATTTTGTCCGTATGGTGTAGGTACACCCACGGCGCTGTTAGGGAGGGAGATCCAGGATTTTGTCCATGTGGTGTAGGTACAACCACAGCGCTGTTAGGGAGGGAGTTCCAGGATTTTGTCAGTGAGGTGTAGGTACACCCACAGCGCTGTTAGGGAGGGAGTTCCAGGATTTTGTCCGTGTGGTGTAGGTACACCCACGGCGCTGTTACGGAGGGAGTTCCAGGATTTTGTCCCCTGTGGTGTAGGTACACCCACGGCGCTGTTAGGGAGGGATTTCCAGGATTTTGTCCGTATGGTGTAGGTACACCCATGGCGCTGTTAGGGAGGGAGTTCCAGGAATTTGTCCGTGTGGTGTAGGTACACACACGGCGCTGTTAGGGAGGGAGTTCCAGGATATTGTCCGTATGGTGTAGGTACACCCACGGCGCTGTTAGGGAGGGAGATCCAGGATTTTGTCCATGTGGTGTAGGTACAACCACAGCGCTGTTAGGGAGGGAGTTCCAGGATTTTGTCCGTGAGGTGTAGGTACACCCACAGCGCTGTTAGGGAGGGAGTTCCAGGATTTTGTCCGTGTGGTGTAGGTACACCCACGGCGCTGTTAGGGAGGGAGTTCCAGGATTTTGTCCATGTGGTGTAGGTACACCCATGGCGCTGTTAGGGAGGGAGTTCCAGGGTTTTGTCCCAGTGGTGTAAGTACACCCACGGCGCTGTTAGTGAGTGAGATCCAGGATTTTGTCCGTGTGTTGTAGGTACACCCACAGTGCTGTTAGGGAGGGAATTCCAGGGTTTTGTCCGTGTGGTGTCGGTACACCCACTGTGCTGTTAGGGAGGGAGTTCCAGGAGTTTGTCACTGTGGTGTAGGTACACCCACGGCGCTGTTAGGGAGGGAGTTCCAGGATTTTGTCCATGTGGTGTAGGTACACCCACGGCGCTGTTAGGGAGGGTGTTCCAGGATTATGTCCCTGTGGTGTAGGTACACCCACAGTGCTGTTAGCGAGGGAGTTCCAGGATTTTGTCCCGTGTGGTGTAGGTACACCCACGGCGCTGTTAGGGAGGGAGTTCTAGGACTTTGTCCCTGTGGTGTAGGTACACCCACAGTGCTGTTAGGGAGGGAGTTCCAGGGTTTTGTCCCAGTGGTGTAAGTACACCCACGGCGCTGTTAGTGAGTGAGATCCAGGATTTTGTCCGTGTGTTGTAGGTACACCCACAGTGCTGTTAGGGAGGGAATTCCAGGGTTTTGTCCATGTGGTGTCGGTACACCCACTGTGCTGTTAGGGAGGGAGTTCCAGGAGTTTGTCACTGTGGTGTAGGTACACCCACGGCGCTGTTAGGGAGGGAGTTCCAGGAGTTTGTCCATGTGGTGTAGGTACACCCACGGCGCTGTTAGGGAGGGTGTTCCAGGATTATGTCCCTGTGGTGTAGGTACACCCACAGTGCTGTTAGCGAGGGAGTTCCAGGATTTTGTCCCGTGTGGTGTAGGTACACCCACGGCGCTGTTAGGGAGGGAGTTCTAGGACTTTGTCCCTGTGGTGTAGGTACACCCACAGTGCTGTTAGGGAGGGAGTTCCAGCATTTTGTCCGTGTGGTGTAGGTACACCCACGGCGCTGTAAGGGAGGGAGTTCCAGGATTTTGTCCTTTTATTGTAGGTACACCCACAGCGCAGTTAGGGAGGCAGTTCCAGGATTTTGTCCGTGTGGGGTAGCTACACCCACGGCGCTGTTAGGGAGGGACTTCCAGGATTTTGTCCCTGTGGTGTAGGTACACCCACGGCGCTGTTAGGGATGGAGTTCCAGGATTTTGTCCCTGTGGTGTAGGTACAACCACAGCGCTGTTAGGGAGGGAGTTCCAGGATTTTGTCCGTGAGGTGTAGGTACACCCACAGCGCTGTTAGGGAGGGAGTTCCAGGATTTTGTCCGTGTGGTGTAGGTACACCCACGGCGCTGTTAGGGAGGGAGTTCCAGGATTTTGTCCGTGTGGTGTAGGTACACCCACGGCGCGGTTAGGGAGGGAGTTCCAGGATTTTGTCCCCGTGTGGTGTAGGTACACCCACGGCGCTGTTAGGGAGGGAGTTCCAGGATTTTGTCCGTGTGGTGTAGGTACACCCACGGTGCTGTTAGGGAGGGAGTTCCAGGATTTTGTCCCTGTGGTGTAGGTACACCCACGGCGCTGTTAGGGAGGGAGTTCCAGGATTTTGTCCGTGTGGTGTAGGTACACCCACGGCGCTGTTAGATAGGGAGTTCCAGGATTTTGTCCGTTGGTGTAGGTACACCCACGGCGCTGTTAGGGAGGGAGTTCCAGGATTTTGTCCGTGTGGTGTAGGTACACCCACGGTGCTGTTAGGGAGGGAGTTCCAGGATTTTGTCCGTGTGGTGTAGATACACCCACGGTGCTGTTAGGGAGGGAGTTCCAGGATTTTGTCCCTGTGGTGTAGGTACACCCACGGCGCTGTTAGGGAGGGAGTTCCAGGATTTTGTCCCTGTGGTGTAGGTACACCCACGGCGCTGTTAGGGAGAGAGTTCCAGGATTTTGTCCCTGTGGTGTAGGTACACCCACAGTGCTGTTAGGGAGGGAGTTCCAGGATTTTGTCACTGTGGTGTAGGTACACCCACGGCGCTGTTAGGGAGGGAGTTCCAGGATTTTGTCCGTGTGGTGTAGGTACACCCACAGCGCTGTTAGGGAGGGAGTTCCAGGATTTTGTCCCTGTGGTGTAGGTACACCCACCGTGCTGTTAGGGAGTGAGTTCCAGGATTTTGTCCCTGTGGTGTAGGTACACCCACCGTGCTGTTAGGGAGGGAGTTCCAGGATTTTGTCCGTGTGGTGTAGGTACACCCACGGCGCGGTTAGGGAGGGAGTTCCAGGATTTTGTCCCCGTGTGGTGTAGGTACACCCACGGCGCTGTTAGGGAGGGAGTTCCAGGATTTTGTCCGTGTGGTGTAGGTACACCCACGGTGCTGTTAGGGAGGGAGTTCCAGGATTTTGTCCCTGTGGTGTAGGTACACCCACAGCGCTGTTAGGGAGGGAGTTCCAGGATTTTGTCCGTGTGGTGTAGATACACCCACGGCGCTGTTAGATAGGGAGTTCCAGGATTTTGTCCGTTGGTGTAGGTACACCCACGGCGCTGTTAGGGAGGGAGTTCCAGGATTTTGTCCGTGTGGTGTAGGTACACCCACGGTGCTGTTAGGGAGGGAGTTCCAGGATTTTGTCCGTGTGGTGTAGATACACCCACGGTGCTGTTAGGGAGGGAGTTCCAGGATTTTGTCCGTGTGGTGTAGGTACACCCACGGCGCTGTTAGGGAGGGAGTTCCAGGATTTTGTCCGTGTGGTGTAGGTACACCCACGGCGCTGTTAGGGAGGGAGTTCCAGGATTTTGTCCGTATGGTGTAGGTACACCCACGGCGCTGTTAGGGAGGGAGATCCAGGATTTTGTCCATGTGGTGTAGGTACAACCACAGCGCTGTTAGGGAGGGAGTTCCAGGATTTTGTCAGTGAGGTGTAGGTACACCCACAGCGCTGTTAGGGAGGGAGTTCCAGGATTTTGTCCGTGTGGTGTAGGTACACCCACGGCGCTGTTACGGAGGGAGTTCCAGGATTTTGTCCCCTGTGGTGTAGGTACACCCACGGCGCTGTTAGGGAGGGATTTCCAGGATTTTGTCCGTATGGTGTAGGTACACCCATGGCGCTGTTAGGGAGGGAGTTCCAGGAATTTGTCCGTGTGGTGTAGGTACACACACGGCGCTGTTAGGGAGGGAGTTCCAGGATATTGTCCGTATGGTGTAGGTACACCCACGGCGCTGTTAGGGAGGGAGATCCAGGATTTTGTCCATGTGGTGTAGGTACAACCACAGCGCTGTTAGGGAGGGAGTTCCAGGATTTTGTCCGTGAGGTGTAGGTACACCCACAGCGCTGTTAGGGAGGGAGTTCCAGGATTTTGTCCGTGTGGTGTAGGTACACCCACGGCGCTGTTAGGGAGGGAGTTCCAGGATTTTGTCCATGTGGTGTAGGTACACCCATGGCGCTGTTAGGGAGGGAGTTCCAGGGTTTTGTCCCAGTGGTGTAAGTACACCCACGGCGCTGTTAGTGAGTGAGATCCAGGATTTTGTCCGTGTGTTGTAGGTACACCCACAGTGCTGTTAGGGAGGGAATTCCAGGGTTTTGTCCGTGTGGTGTCGGTACACCCACTGTGCTGTTAGGGAGGGAGTTCCAGGAGTTTGTCACTGTGGTGTAGGTACACCCACGGCGCTGTTAGGGAGGGAGTTCCAGGATTTTGTCCATGTGGTGTAGGTACACCCACGGCGCTGTTAGGGAGGGTGTTCCAGGATTATGTCCCTGTGGTGTAGGTACACCCACAGTGCTGTTAGCGAGGGAGTTCCAGGATTTTGTCCCGTGTGGTGTAGGTACACCCACGGCGCTGTTAGGGAGGGAGTTCTAGGACTTTGTCCCTGTGGTGTAGGTACACCCACAGTGCTGTTAGGGAGGGAGTTCCAGGGTTTTGTCCATGTGGTGTAAGTACACCCACGGCGCTGTTAGTGAGTGAGATCCAGGATTTTGTCCGTGTGTTGTAGGTACACCCACAGTGCTGTTAGGGAGGGAATTCCAGGGTTTTGTCCATGTGGTGTCGGTACACCCACTGTGCTGTTAGGGAGGGAGTTCCAGGAGTTTGTCACTGTGGTGTAGGTACACCCACGGCGCTGTTAGGGAGGGAGTTCCAGGATTTTGTCCATGTGGTGTAGGTACACCCACGGCGCTGTTAGGGAGGGTGTTCCAGGATTATGTCCCTGTGGTGTAGGTACACCCACAGTGCTGTTAGCGAGGGAGTTCCAGGATTTTGTCCCGTGTGGTGTAGGTACACCCACGGCGCTGTTAGGGAGGGAGTTCTAGGACTTTGTCCCTGTGGTGTAGGTACACCCACAGTGCTGTTAGGGAGGGAGTTCCAGCATTTTGTCCGTGTGGTGTAGGTACACCCACGGCGCTGTTAGGGAGGGAGTTCCAGGATTTTGTCCTTTTATTGTAGGTACACCCACAGCGCAGTTAGGGAGGCAGTTCCAGGATTTTGTCCGTGTGGGGTAGCTACACCCCACGGCGCTGTTAGGGAGGGACTTCCAGGATTTTGTCCCTGTGGTGTAGGTACACCCACGGCGCTGTTAGGGATGGAGTTCCAGGATTTTGTCCCTGTGGTGTAGGTACAACCACAGCGCTGTTAGGGAGGGAGTTCCAGGATTTTGTCCGTGAGGTGTAGGTACACCCACAGCGCTGTTAGGGAGGGAGTTCCAGGAATTTGTCCGTGTGGTGTAGGTACACCCACAGCGCTGTTAGGGAGGGAGTTCCAGGATTTTGTCCGTGTGGTGTAGGTACACCCACGGCGCTGTTAGGGAGGGAGTTCCAGGATTTTGTCCATGTGGTGTAGGTACACCCATGGCGCTGTTAGGGAGGGAGTTCCAGGGTTTTGTCCCAGTGGTGTAAGTACACCCACGGCGCTGTTAGTGAGTGAGATCCAGGATTTTGTCCGTGTGTTGTAGGTACACCCACAGTGCTGTTAGGGAGGGAATTCCAGGGTTTTGTCCGTGTGGTGTCGGTACACCCACTGTGCTGTTAGGGAGGGAGTTCCAGGAGTTTGTCACTGTGGTGTAGGTACACCCACGGCGCTGTTAGGGAGGGAGTTCCAGGATTTTGTCCATGTGGTGTAGGTACACCCACGGCGCTGTTAGGGAGGGTGTTCCAGGATTATGTCCCTGTGGTGTAGGTACACCCACAGTGCTGTTAGCGAGGGAGTTCCAGGATTTTGTCCCGTGTGGTGTAGGTACACCCACGGCGCTGTTAGGGAGGGAGTTCTAGGACTTTGTCCCTGTGGTGTAGGTACACCCACAGTGCTGTTAGGGAGGGAGTTCCAGGGTTTTGTCCATGTGGTGTAAGTACACCCACGGCGCTGTTAGTGAGTGAGATCCAGGATTTTGTCCGTGTGTTGTAGGTACACCCACAGTGCTGTTAGGGAGGGAATTCCAGGGTTTTGTCCATGTGGTGTCGGTACACCCACTGTGCTGTTAGGGAGGGAGTTCCAGGAGTTTGTCACTGTGGTGTAGGTACACCCACGGCGCTGTTAGGGAGGGAGTTCCAGGATTTTGTCCATGTGGTGTAGGTACACCCACGGCGCTGTTAGGGAGGGTGTTCCAGGATTATGTCCCTGTGGTGTAGGTACACCCACAGTGCTGTTAGCGAGGGAGTTCCAGGATTTTGTCCCGTGTGGTGTAGGTACACCCACGGCGCTGTTAGGGAGGGAGTTCTAGGACTTTGTCCCTGTGGTGTAGGTACACCCACAGTGCTGTTAGGGAGGGAGTTCCAGCATTTTGTCCGTGTGGTGTAGGTACACCCACGGCGCTGTTAGGGAGGGAGTTCCAGGATTTTGTCCTTTTATTGTAGGTACACCCACAGCGCAGTTAGGGAGGCAGTTCCAGGATTTTGTCCGTGTGGGGTAGCTACACCCACGGCGCTGTTAGGGAGGGACTTCCAGGATTTTGTCCCTGTGGTGTAGGTACACCCACGGCGCTGTTAGGGATGGAGTTCCAGGATTTTGTCCCTGTGGTGTAGGTACAACCACAGCGCTGTTAGGGAGGGAGTTCCAGGATTTTGTCCGTGAGGTGTAGGTACACCCACAGCGCTGTTAGGGAGGGAGTTCCAGGAATTTGTCCGTGTGGTGTAGGTACACCCACGGCGCTGTTAGGGAGGGAGTTCCAGGATATTGTCCGTATGGTGTAGGTACACCCACGGCGCTGTTAGGGAGGGAGATCCAGGATTTTGTCCATGTGGTGTAGGTACAACCACAGCGCTGTTAGGGAGGGAGTTCCAGGATTTTGTCCGTGAGGTGTAGGTACACCCACAGCGCTGTTAGGGAGGGAGTTCCAGGATTTTGTCCGTGTGGTGTAGGTACACCCACGGCGCTGTTAGGGAGGGAGTTCCAGGATTTTGTCCATGTGGTGTAGGTACACCCATGGCGCTGTTAGGGAGGGAGTTCCAGGGTTTTGTCCCAGTGGTGTAAGTACACCCACGGCGCTGTTAGTGAGTGAGATCCAGGATTTTGTCCGTGTGTTGTAGGTACACCCACAGTGCTGTTAGGGAGGGAATTCCAGGGTTTTGTCCGTGTGGTGTCGGTACACCCACTGTGCTGTTAGGGAGGGAGTTCCAGGAGTTTGTCACTGTGGTGTAGGTACACCCACGGCGCTGTTAGGGAGGGAGTTCCAGGATTTTGTCCATGTGGTGTAGGTACACCCACGGCGCTGTTACGGAGGGTGTTCCAGGATTATGTCCCTGTGGTGTAGGTACACCCACAGTGCTGTTAGCGAGGGAGTTCCAGGATTTTGTCCCGTGTGGTGTAGGTACACCCACGGCGCTGTTAGGGAGGGAGTTCTAGGACTTTGTCCCTGTGGTGTAGGTACACCCACAGTGCTGTTAGGGAGGGAGTTCCAGGGTTTTGTCCCAGTGGTGTAAGTACACCCACGGCGCTGTTAGTGAGTGAGATCCAGGATTTTGTCCGTGTGTTGTAGGTACACCCACAGTGCTGTTAGGGAGGGAATTCCAGGGTTTTGTCCATGTGGTGTCGGTACACCCACTGTGCTGTTAGGGAGGGAGTTCCAGGAGTTTGTCACTGTGGTGTAGGTACACCCACGGCGCTGTTAGGGAGGGAGTTCCAGGATTTTGTCCATGTGGTGTAGGTACACCCACGGCGCTGTTAGGGAGGGTGTTCCAGGATTATGTCCCTGTGGTGTAGGTACACCCACAGTGCTGTTAGCGAGGGAGTTCCAGGATTTTGTCCCGTGTGGTGTAGGTACACCCACGGCGCTGTTAGGGAGGGAGTTCTAGGACTTTGTCCCTGTGGTGTAGGTACACCCACAGTGCTGTTAGGGAGGGAGTTCCAGCATTTTGTCCGTGTGGTGTAGGTACACCCATGGCGCTGTTAGGGAGGGAGTTCCAGGATTTTGTCGTTTTATTGTAGGTACACCCACAGCGCAGTTAGGGAGGCAGTTCCAGGATTTTGTCCGTGTGGGGTAGCTACACCCACGGCGCTGTTAGGGAGGGACTTCCAGGATTTTGTCCCTGTGGTGTAGGTACACCCACGGCGCTGTTAGGGATGGAGTTCCAGGATTTTGTCCCTGTGGTGTAGGTACAACCACAGCGCTGTAAGGGAGGGAGTTCCAGGATTTTGTCCGTGAGGTGTAGGTACACCCACAGCGCTGTTAGGGAGGGAGTTCCAGGATTTTGTCCGTGTGGTGTAGGTACACCCACGGCGCTGTTAGGGAGGGAGTTCCAGGATTTTGTCCCTGTGGTGTAGGTACACCCACGGTGCTGTTAGGGAGGGAGTTCCAGGATTTTGTCCATGTGGTGTAGGTACACCCATGGCGCTGTTAGGGAGGGAGTTCCAGGGTTTTGTCCCAGTGGTGTAAGTACACCCACGGCGCTGTTAGTGAGTGAGATCCAGGATTTTGTCCGTGTTTTGTAGGTACACCCACAGTGCTGTTAGGGAGGGAATTCCAGGGTTTTGTCCGTGTGGTGTCGGTACACCCACTGTGCTGTTAGGGAGGGAGTTCCAGGAGTTTGTCACTGTGGTGTAGGTACACCCACGGCGCTGTTAGGGAGGGAGTTCCAGGATTTTGTCCATGTGGTGTAGGTACACCCACGGCGCTGTTAGGGAGGGTGTTCCAGGATTATGTCCCTGTGGTGTAGGTACACCCACAGTGCTGTTAGCGAGGGAGTTCCAGGATTTTGTCCCGTGTGGTGTAGGTACACCCACGGCGCTGTTAGGGAGGGAGTTCTAGGACTTTGTCCCTGTGGTGTAGGTACACCCACAGTGCTGTTAGGGAGGGAGTTCCAGGGTTTTGTCCCAGTGGTGTAAGTACACCCACGGCGCTGTTAGTGAGTGAGATCCAGGATTTTGTCCGTGTGTTGTAGGTACACCCACAGTGCTGTTAGGGAGGGAATTCCAGGGTTTTGTCCGTGTGGTGTCGGTACACCCACTGTGCTGTTAGGGAGGGAGTTCCAGGAGTTTGTCACTGTGGTGTAGGTACACCCACGGCGCAGTTAGGGAGGGAGTTCCAGCATTTTGTCCCTGTGGTGTAGGTACACCCACGGCGCTGTTAGGGAGGGAGTTCCAGGATTTTGTCCCTGTGGTGTAGGTACACCCACAGCGCTGTTAGGGAGGGAGTTCCAGGATTTTGTCCGTGTGGTGTAGGTACACCCACGGCGCTGTTAGGGAGGGAGTTCCAGGATTTTGTCCGTGTGGTGTAGGTACACCCACGGCGCTGTTAGGGAGGGAGTTCCAGGATTTTGTCCCTGTGGTGTAGGTACACCCACGGCGCTGTTAGGGATGGAGTTCCAGGATTTTGTCCCTGTGGTGCAGGTACACCCACGGCGCTGTTAAGGAGGGAGTTCCAGGATTTTGTCCCTGTGGTGTAGGTACACACACGGCGCTGTTAGGGAGGGAGTTCCAGGATTTTGTCCGTGTGGTGTAGGTACACCCACGGCGCTGTTAGGGAGGGAGTTCCAGGATTTTGTCCGTGTGGTGTAGGTACACCCACGGCGCGGTTAGGGAGGGAGTTCCAGGATTTTGTCCCCGTGTGGTGTAGGTACACCCACGGCGCTGTTAGGGAGGGAGTTCCAGGATTTTGTCCGTGTAGTGTAGGTACACCCACGGTGCTGTTAGGGAGGGAGTTCCAGGATTTTGTCCCTGTGGTGTAGGTACACCCACAGCGCTGTTAGGGAGGGAGTTCCAGGTTTTTGTCCGTGTGGTGTAGGTACACCCACGGCGCTGTTAGATAGGGAGTTCCAGGATTTTGTCCGTTGGTGTAGGTACACCCACGGCGCTGTTAGGGAGGGAGTTCCAGGATTTTGTCCGTGTGGTGTAGGTACACCCACGGTGCTGTTAGGGAGGGAGTTCCAGGATTTTGTCCGTGTGGTGTAGATACACCCACGGTGCTGTTAGGGAGGGAGTTCCAGGATTTTGTCCCTGTGGTGTAGGTACACCCACGGCTCTGTTAGGGAGGGAGTTCCAGGATTTTGTCCTTAGGTGTAGGTACACCCACGGCGCTGTTAGGGAGAGAGTTCCAGGATTTTGTCCCTGTGGTTTAGGTACACCCACAGTGCTGTTAGGGAGGGAGTTCCAGGATTTTGTCACTGTGGTGTAGGTACACCCACGGCGCTGTTAGGGAGGGAGTTCCAGGATTTTGTCCGTGTGGTGTAGGTACACCCACGGTGCTGTTAGGGAGGGAGTTCCAGGATTTTGTCCCTGTGGTGTAGGTACACCCAAGGCGCTGTTAGGGAGGGAGTTCCAGGATTTTGTCCCTGTGGGGTAGGTACACCCACGGCGCTGTTACGGAGGGAGTTCCAGGATTTTGTCCCCTGTGGTGTAGGTACACCCACGGCGCTGTTAGGGAGGGATTTCCAGGATTTTGTCCGTATGGTGTAGGTACACCCATGGCGCTGTTAGGGAGGGAGTTCCAGGATTTTGTCACTGTGGTGTAGGTACACCCACGGCGCTGTTAGGGAGGGAGTTCCAGGATTTTGTCCGTGTGGTGTAGGTACACCCACGGCGCTGTTAGGGAGGGAGTTCCAGGATTTTGTCCGTGTGGTGTAGGTACACCCACGGCGCTGTTAGGGAGGGAGTTCCAGGATTTTGTCCGTATGGTGTAGGTACACCCACGGCGCTGTTAGGGAGGGAGATCCAGGATTTTGTCCATGTGGTGTAGGTACAACCACAGCGCTGTTAGGGAGGGAGTTCCAGGATTTTGTCAGTGAGGTGTAGGTACACCCACAGCGCTGTTAGGGAGGGAGTTCCAGGATTTTGTCCCTGTGGTGTAGGTACACCCACCGTGCTGTTAGGGAGTGAGTTCCAGGATTTTGTCCCTGTGGTGTAGGTACACCCACCGTGCTGTGAGGGAGGGAGTTCCAGGATTTTGTCCGTGTGGTGTAAGTACACCCACGGCGCGGTTAGGGAGGGAGTTCCAGGATTTTGTCCCCGTGTGGTGTAGGTACACCCACGGCGCTGTTAGGGAGGGAGTTCCAGGATTTTGTCCGTGTGGTGTAGGTACACCCACGGTGCTGTTAGGGAGGGAGTTCCAGGATTTTGTCCCTGTGGTGTAGGTACACCCACAGCGCTGTTAGGGAGGGAGTTCCAGGATTTTGTCCGTGTGGTGTAGATACACCCACGGCGCTGTTAGATAGGGAGTTCCAGGATTTTGTCCGTTGGTGTAGGGACACCCACGGCGCTGTTAGGGAGGGAGTTCCAGGATTTTGTCCGTGTGGTGTAGGTACACCCACGGTGCTGTTAGGGAGGGAGTTCCAGGATTTTGTCCGTGTGGTGTAGATACACCCACGGTGCTGTTAGGGAGGGAGTTCCAGGATTTTGTCCCTGTGGTGTAGGTACACCCACGGCGCTGTTAGGGAGGGAGTTCCAGGATTTTGTCCGTGTGGTGTAGGTACACCCACGGCGCTGTTAGGGAGAGAGTTCCAGGATTTTGTCCCTGTGGTGTAGGTACACCCACAGTGCTGTTAGGGAGGGAGTTCCAGGATTTTGTCACTGTGGTGTAGGTACACCCACGGCGCTGTTAGGGAGGGAGTTCCAGGATTTTGTCCGTGTGGTGTAGGTACACCCACGGTGCTGTTAGGGAGGGAGTTCCAGGATTTTGTCCCTGTGGTGTAGGTACACCCACGGCGCTGTTAGGGAGGGAGTTCCAGGATTTTGTCCCTGTGGGGTAGGTACACCCACGGCGCTGTTACGGAGGGAGTTCCAGGATTTTGTCCCCTGTGGTGTAGGTACACCCACGGCGCTGTTAGGGAGGGATTTCCAGGATTTTGTCCGTATGGTGTAGGTACACCCATGGCGCTGTTAGGGAGGGAGTTCCAGGATTTTGTCACTGTGGTGTGGGTACACCCACGGCGCTGTTAGGGAGGGAGTTGCAGGATTTTGTCCGTGTGGTGTAGGTACACCCACGGCGCTGTTAGGGAGGGAGTTCCAGGATTTTGTCCGTGTGGTGTAGGTACACCCACGGCGCTGTTAGGGAGGGAGTTCCAGGATTTTGTCCGTATGGTGTAGGTACAACCACAGCGCTGTTAGGGAGGGAGTTCCAGGATTTTGTCAGTGAGGTGTAGGTACACCCACAGCGCTGTTAGGGAGGGAGTTCCAGGATTTTGTCCGTGTGGTGTAGGTACACCCACGGCGCTGTTACGGAGGGAGTTCCAGGTTTTTGTCCCCTGTGGTGTAGGTACACCCACGGCGCTGTTAGGGAGGGATTTCCAGGATTTTGTCCGTATGGTGTAGGTACACCCATGGCGCTGTTAGGGAGGGAGTTCCAGGAATTTGTCCGTGTGGTGTAGGTACACCCACGGCGCTGTTAGGGAGGGAGTTCCAGGATATTGTCCGTGTGGTGTAGGTACACCCACGGCGCTGTTAGGGAGGGAGTTCCAGGATTTTGTCCGTATGGTGTAGGTACACCCACGGCGCTGTTAGGGAGGGAGATCCAGGATTTTGTCCATGTGGTGTAGGTACAACCACAGCGCTGTTAGGGAGGGAGTTCCAGGATTTTGTCCGTGAGGTGTAGGTACACCCACAGCGCTGTTAGGGAGGGAGTTCCAGGATTTTGTCCGTGTGGTGTAGGTACACCCACGGCGCTGTTAGGGAGGGAGTTCCAGGATTTTGTCCATGTGGTGTAGGTACACCCATGGCGCTGTTAGGGAGGGAGTTCCAGGGTTTTGTCCCAGTGGTGTAGGTACACCCACGGCGCTGTTAGGGAGTGAGATCCAGGATTTTGTCCGTGTGTTGTAGGTACACCCACAGTGCTGTTAGGGAGGGTATTCCAGGGTTTTGTCCGTGTGGTGTCGGTACACCCACTGTGCTGTTAGGGAGGGAGTTCCAGGATTTTGTCCTTTTATTGTAGGTACACCCACAGCGCAGTTAGGGAGGCAGTTCCAGGATTTTGTCCGTGTGGGGTAGCTACACCCACGGCGCTGTTAGGGAGGGACTTCCAGGATTTTGTCCCTGTGGTGTAGGTACACCCATGGTGCTGTTAGGGAGGGATTTCCTGGATTTTGTCCGTGTGGTGTAGGTACACCCACGGTGCTGTTAGGGAGGAGTTCCAGGATTTTGTCCGTGTGGTGTAGGTACACCCACGGCACTGTTAGGGAGGGAGTTCCAGGATTTTGTCCATGTGGTGTAGCTACACCCACGGCGCTGTTAGGGAGGGAGTTCCAGGATTTTGTCCTTTTATTGTAGGTACACCCACGGCGCAGTTAGGGAGGGAGTTCCAGCATTTTGTCCCTGTGGTGTAGGTACACCCACTGTGCTGTTAGGGAGGGAGTTCCAAGATTTTGTCCGTGTGGTGTAGGTACACCCATGGCGCTGTTAGGGAGGGAGTTCCAGGATTTTGTCCGTGTGGTGTAGGTACACCCACGGCGCTGTTAGGGAGGGAGTTCCAGGATTTTGTCCCTGTGGTGTAGGTACACCCACGGTGCTGTTAGGGAGGGAGTTCCAGGATTTTGTCCATGTGGTGTAGGTACACCCACGGCGCTGTTAGGGAGGGAGTTCCAGGATTTTGTCCGTGTGGTGTAGGTAGACCCACGGCGCTGTTACGGAGGGAGTTCCAGGATTTTGTCCGTGTGGTGTAAGTACACCCAAGGCGCAGTTAGGGAGGGAGTTCCAGGATTTTGTCTGTTTGGTGTAGGTACACCCACAGCGCTGTTAGGGAGGGTGTTCCAGTATTTTGTCCGTGTGGTGTAGGTACACCCACGGCGCTGTTAGGGAGGGAGTTCCAGGATTTTGTGCGTGTGGTGTAGGTACACCCACGGTGCTGTTAGGGAGGGAGTTCCAGG
Source organism: Isurus oxyrinchus (assembly GCA_026770705.1). NCBI lineage: Eukaryota > Metazoa > Chordata > Chondrichthyes > Lamniformes > Lamnidae > Isurus > Isurus oxyrinchus. Next base: position 50,194 of record JANJGN010002166.1, read on the forward strand.
ATTTTGTCCATGTGGTGTAGGTACACCCATGGCGCTGTTAGGGAGGGAGTTCCTGGGTTTTGTCCCAGTGGTGTAGGTACACCCACGGCGCTGTTAGGGAGTGAGATCCAGGATTTTGTCCGTGTGTTGTAGGTACACCCACAGTGCTGTTAGGGAGGGAATTCCAGGGTTTTGTCCGTGTGGTGTCGGTACACCCACTGTGCTGTTAGGGAGGGAGTTCCAGGATTTTGTCCTTTTATTGTAGGTACACCCACAGCGCAGTTAGGGAGGCAGTTCCAGGATTTTGTCCGTGTGGGGTAGCTACACCCACGGCGCTGTTAGGGAGGGACTTCCAGGATTTTGTCCCTGTGGTGTAGGTACACCCATGGTGCTGTTAGGGAGGGATTTCCTGGATTTTGTCCGTGTGGTGTAGGTACACCCACGGTGCTGTTAGGGAGGAGTTCCAGGATTTTGTCCGTGTGGTGTAGGTACACCCACGGCACTGTTAGGGAGGGAGTTCCAGGATTTTGTCCATGTGGTGTAGCTACACCCACGGCGCTGTTAGGGAGGGAGTTCCAGGATTTTGTCCTTTTATTGTAGGTACACCCACGGCGCAGTTAGGGAGGGAGTTCCAGCATTTTGTCCCTGTGGTGTAGGTACACCCACTGTGCTGTTAGGGAGGGAGTTCCAAGATTTTGTCCGTGTGGTGTAGGTACACCCATGGCGCTGTTAGGGAGGGAGTTCCAGGATTTTGTCCGTGTGGTGTAGGTACACCCACGGCGCTGTTAGGGAGGGAGTTCCAGGATTTTGTCCCTGTGGTGTAGGTACACCCACGGTGCTGTTAGGGAGGGAGTTCCAGGATTTTGTCCATGTGGTGTAGGTACACCCACGGCGCTGTTAGGGAGGGAGTTCCAGGATTTTGTCCGTGTGGTGTAGGTAGACCCACGGCGCTGTTACGGAGGGAGTTCCAGGATTTTGTCCGTGTGGTGTAAGTACACCCAAGGCGCAGTTAGGGAGGGAGTTCCAGGATTTTGTCTTTTTGGTGTAGGTACACCCACAGCGCTGTTAGGGAGGGTGTTCCAGTATTTTGTCCGTGTGGTGTAGGTACACCCACGGCGCTGTTAGGGAGGGAGTTCCAGGATTTTGTGCGTGTGGTGTAGGTACACCCACGGCGCTGTTAGGGAGGGAGTTCCAGGATTTTGTCCGTGTGGTGTAGGTACACCCACGGCGCTGTTAGGGAGGGAGTTCCAGGATTTTGTCCCTGTGGTGTAGGTACACCCACGGCGCAGTTAGGGAGGGATTTCCAGGATTTTGTCTGTTTGGTGTAGGTACACCCACGGTGCTGTTAGGGAGGGAGTTCCAGGATTTTGTCCCTGTGGTGTAGGTACACCCACGGCGCTGTTAGGGAGGGAGTTCAGGATTTTGTCCCTGTGGTGTAGGTACACCCACAGTGCTGTTAGGGAGGGAGTTCCAGGATTTTGTCCGTGTGGTGTAGGTACACCCACGGCGCTGTTAGGGAGGTAGTTCCAGGATTTTGTCCGTTGGTGTCGGTACACCCACGGCGCTGTTAGGGAGGGAGTTCCAGGATTTTGTCTGTGTGGTGTAGGTGCACCCACGGCGCTGTTAGGGAGGGAGTTCCAGGATTTTGACCCAGTGACAGTGAAGGAACGGCCGATATATTTCCAAATCAGGAGGGTGACTGGCATGTAGGGGAATTACCAGACGGCAGAGTTCCCATGTGTCTGCCGCACTTGTCCCTTATTTGAATAAAATTGCGCAAGGGATATGGAGACCGGAACTGTGCATGGTGCTCCGAGTGTGGTCTCACCAAGGGATACAGAGACCAGAACTGTGCACCGTGCTCCGAGTGTGGTCTAACCGAGGGATACGGAGACCGGAACTGTGCACGGTGCTCCCAGTGTGGTCTAACCGAGGGGGATACGGAGACCGGAACTGTGCACGGTGCTCCCAGTGTGGTCTAACCGAGGGGGATACGGAGACCGGAACTGTGCACGCTGCTCCCAGTGTGGTCTAACTGAGGGAGATACAGAGACCGGAACTGTGCACGGTGCTCCCAGTGTGGTCTAACCGAGGGACAGGGAGACTGGAACTGTGCACGGTGCTCTGAGTGTGGTCTAACCGAGGGATACAGAGACCGGAACTGTGCATGGTGCTCCGAGGGTTGTCTAAGTGATGGGATACGGACACCGGAACTGTGCACCGTTCTCCGAGTGTGGTCTAAACGAGGGGGATACAGAGACCGAAACTGTGCACGGTGCTCCGAGTGAGGTCTAACTGAGGGGATAGGGAGACCTGAACTGTGCACGGTGCTCCCAGTGTGGTCTAACCGAGGGATACAGAGACCGGAACTGTGCATGGTGCTCCCAGTGTAGTCTAAGAGAGGGGATACGGAGACCGGAACTGTGCACGGTGCTCCGAGTGTGGTCTAACTGAGGGGGATACGGAGACCGGAACTGTGCACGGTGCTCCCAGTGTGTTCTAACCGAGGGTTACGGAGACCGGAACTGTGCACGGTGCTCTGAGTGTGGTCTAACCGAGGGATACGGAGACTGGAACTGTGCACGGTGCTCCCAGTGTGGTCTAACCGAGGGGGGATACGGAGACCGGAAATGTGCACTGTCCTCCCAGTGTGGTCTAACCGAGGGATACGGAGACCGGAACTGTGCACGGTGCTCCAAGTGTGGTCTAACCGAGGGATACGGAGACCGGAACTGTGCACAGTGCTCCGAGTGTGGTCTAACCGAGGGGTATACGGAGACTGGAACTGTGCACGGTGCTCCGAGCGTGGTCTAACTGAGGGGGATACGGAGACCGGAACTGTGCACGGTGCTCCCAGTGTGGTCTAACCGAGGGATACGGAGACTGGAACTGTGCACGGTGCTCCCAGTGTGGTCTAACCGAGGGATACGGAGACTGGAACTGTGTCCGGTGCTCCCAGTGTGGTCTAACCGAGGGATACAGAGACCGAAACTGTGCACGGTGCTCCCAGTGTGGTCTAACTGAGGCATACGGAGACCGGAACTGTGCACGGTGCTCCGAGTGTGGTCTAACCGAGGGGGATACGGAGACCGGAACTGTGCACGGTACTCCCAGTGTGGTCTAACCAAGGGGGATACGGAGACCGGAACTGTGCACGGTGCTCCCAGTGTGGTCTAACCGAGGGGGATACGGAGACCGGAACTGTGCACGGTGAACCCAGTGTGGTCTAACCGAGGGGGATACGGAGACCGGAACTGTGCACGGTGCTCCCAGTGTGGTCTAACCGAGGGGGATACGGAGACCGGAACTGTGCACGGTGCTCCGTGTGTGGTCTAACAGAAGGTTATACGGAGACCGGAGTATATACATCTCCCTCCAACAGTGCAGCACTCCCTCAGTCCTGGCACCGGGGGGATTGTCGGCCTGGATTATGGAACTCAAATCCAAGAGTATATACATCTCCCTCCGACAGTGCAGCACTCCCTCAGTACTGGCACCGGGGGGAGTATCGGCCTGGATTATGGAGCTCCCTCTGAGAGTGTGTCTTCGGGCCTGTTGGTGGTGAAGGTTTGTTTTGGCTGTGGGGGCTGCAAGAGGGGCTACATTGTGACCTCACAGGCCTGATGCCCCCTGTCAGGGGGACCAGCTCTTTGTGACCACATCGAGGCTCGGGAGGCAGAGAGAGGTGGGGGAGGGAGGTGCCTTGGCTTCCCAGGCAGTGACCCCTGCAGCCGGAGAGGATGGGTCGCTCTCGGAAGGAGCTGATTAACGGACCCCGGGTGTCCGTCTGCTTTGCGCTGTACAACGTCTTTGGTAAGAAGCCCCGGACCCAGGGCGCTGTGAGGGTGTCTCATGATGCTGCTGCCTCCCACTAACTCCAGCCCCTCCCTCTCACGTGACCTCACCCACCGGGTCATCAACTCAATGCGAGTGAACGGGCAGAGCGTCGAGCTCCATAATCCAGGCCGACACTCCCCCCGGTGCCAGTACTGAGGGAGTGCTGCACTGTCGGAGGGAGATGTATATACTCTAGGATCTGAGCTCCAGGCTGAAACTCCCGCCATTGCCAGTACTGAGGGAGTGCTGCACTGTCGGAGGGAGATGTATATACTCTAGGATTTGAGCTCCATAATCCAGGCTGACACTCCCCCCCGGTGCCAGTACTGAGGGAGTGCTGCACTGTCAGAGGGAGATGTATATACTCTAGGACTTGAGGTCCATGATCCAGGCCGACACTCCCCCGGGTGCCAGTACTGAGGGAGTGCTGCACTGTCAGAGGGAGATGTATATACTCTAGGATTTGAGCTCCATAATCCAGGCAGACACTCCCCCCGGTGCCAGTACTGAGGGAGTGCTGCACTGTCGGAGGGAGATGTATATACTCTAGGACTTGAGGTCCATGATCCAGGCCGACACTCCCCCCGGTGCCAGTACTGAGGGAGTGCTGCACTGTCAGAGGGAGATGTATATACTCTAGGATTTGAGCTCCATAATCCAGGCCGACACTCCCTCCGCTGCCAGTACTGAGGGTGTGCTGCACTATCAGAGGGAGATGTATATACTCTAGGACTTGAGGTCCATGATCCAGGCCGACACTCCCCCCGGTGCCAGTACTGAGGGAGTGCTGCACTGTCAGAGGGAGATGTATATACTCTAGGATTTGAGCTCCATAATCCAGGCCGACACTCCCCCCGGTGCCAGTACTGAGGGAGTGCTGCACTGTTGGAGGGAGATGTATATACTCTAGGGTTTGAACTCCATAATCCAGGCCGACACTCCCACAGGTGTCAGTACTGAGGGAGTGCTGCACTGTCGGAGAGGGATGTATATACTCTAGGATTTCAGCTCCATAATCCAGGCCAACACTCCCCCCGGTGCCAGTACTGAGGGAGTGCTGCACTGTCGGAGGGAGATGTATATACTCTAGGATTTGAGTTCCATAATCCAGGCCGACTCTCCCCCCGGTGCTAGTACTGAGGGAGTGCAGCACTCTTGAAATGATAATATTAATTAGAGATAGCAATATTCAATTCGGACTGTGTACAGTGGGAGTGAACGGGAAGGGGTTTGGGATTGGGATTGTGTACAGTGGGAGTGAACAGGAAGGTTTTTGGGATTGGGATTGTGTACAGTGGGAGTGAACGGGAAGGGGTTTGGGTCCAGTGGGATTGTGTACAGTGGGAGTGAACGGGAAGGGGTTTGGGTCCATTGGGATTGTGTACAGTGGGAGTGAACAGGAAGGGGTTTGGGATTGGGATTGTGTACAGTGGGAGTGAATGGGAAGGGGATTGGGATTGGGATTGTGTACAGTGGGAGTGAACGGGAAGGGGTTTAGGTCCATTGGGATTGTGTAAAGTGGGAGTGAATGGGAAGGGGTTTGGGATTGGGATTGTGTACAGTGGGAGTGAACGGGAAGGGGTTTGGGATTGGGATTGTGTACAGTGGGAGTGAACGGGAAGGGGTTTGGCTCCATTGGGATTGTGTACAGTGGGAGTGAATGGGAAGGGGTTTGGGATTGGGATTGTGTAAGCTGGGAGTGAACGGGAAGGGGTTTGGGATTGGGATTGTGTACAGTGGGAGTGAACGGGAAGGGGTTTGGGATTGGGATTGTGTACAGTGGGAGTGAACGGGAAGGGGTTTGGGATTGGGATTGTGTACAGTGGGAGTGAACGGGAAGGGGATTGGGATTGTGTACATTAGCAGTGAACGGGAAGGGATTTGGGTCCATTGGGATTGTGTACAGTGGGAGTGAACGGGAAGGGGTTTGGGATTGGGATTGTGTAAAGTGGGAGTGAACGGGAAGGGGTTTGGGACTGGGATTGTGTACAGTGGGAGTGAACGGGAAGGGGTTTGGGATTGGGATTGTGTAAAGTGGGAGTGAACGGGAAGGGGTTTGGGATTGGGATTGTGTACAGTGGGAGTGAACGGGAAGGGGTTTGGGTCCATTGGGATTGTGTACAGTGGGAGTGAACAGGAAGGGGTTTGGGATTGGGATTGTGTACAGTGGGAGTGAACGGGAAGGGATTTGGGATTGGGATTGTGTACAGTGGGAGTGAACGGGAAGGGGTTTGGGTCCATTGGGATTGTTACAGTGGGAGTGAACGGGAAGGGGTTTGGGTCCATTGGGATTGTGTACAGTGGGAGTGAATGGGAATGGGTTTGGGATTGGGATTGTGTACAGTGGGAGTGAACGGGAAGGGGTTTGGGATTGGGATTGTGTACAGTGGGAGTGAACGGGAAGGGGTTTGTGTCATTGGGATTATTTACATCGACATCCAGTTAGTGTGATTTACTCTCTCGGGCTGGAGTCTCTGCAATGTTTACTGTACTCTTTAGGCTAGAACATATTGTTTCAATTTTCATTTCTCTGATTGATTCAAAGGTGCGGCTGTAGGATTACACTTCTTCCTGCCTCTGAGTAAGTATCCATGGCACATGAGAAATTTCCCACCATCGGGTCATTTCCCAATGGGAATCCTCGATGAAACTCGTCAACAGAACTGGAGGATTTTCTCAATATCTCCATGACGTGCTCCCCATCAAACATTCCCAGGACAGGTGCAGCACGGGGTTAGATACAGAGTAAAGCTCCCTCTACACTGTCCCCATCAAACATTCCCAGGACAGGTACAGCACGGGGTTAGATACAGAGTAAAGCTCCCTCTACACTGTCCCCATCAAACACTCCCAGGACAGGTACAGCACGGGGTTAGATACAGAGTAAATCTCCCTCTACACTGTCCCCATCAAACACTCCCAGGACAGGTACAGCACGGGGTTAGATACAGAGTAAATCTACCTCTACACTGTCCCCATCAAACACTCCCAGGACAGGTACAGCACGGGGTTAGATACAGAGTAAAGCTCCCTCTACACTGTCCACATCAAACACTCCCAGGACAGGTACAGCACGGGGTTAGATACAGAGTAAAGCTGCTTCTATACCGTCCCCATTAAACCCTCCCAGGACAGCTACAGCACGGTGTTAGATACAGAGTAAAGCTCCATCTACACCATCCCCATCAAACACTCCCAGGACAGGTACAGCACGGGGTTAGATAGAGTAAAGCTCCCTCTACACTGTCCCCATCAAACACTCCCAGGACAGGTACAGCACGGGGTTAGATACAGAGTAAAGCTCCCTCTACACTGTCTCCATCAAACACTCCCAGGACAGGTACAGCACGGGGTTAGATACAGAGTAAAGCTCCCTCTACACTGTCTCCATCAAACACTCCCAGGACAGGTACAGCAGGGGGTTAGATACAGAATAAAACTCCCTCTACACTGTCCCCATCAAACACTCCCAGGACAGGTACAGCACAGCGTTAGATACAGAGTAAATCTCCCTCTACACAGTCCCCATCAAACACTCCCAGGACAGGTACAGCACGGGGTAAGATACAGAGTAAATCTCCCTCTACACTGTCCCCATCAAACATTCCCAGGACAGGTACAGCACGGGGTTAGATACAGAGTAAAGCTCCCTCTACACTGTCCCCATCAAACACTCCCAGGACAGGTACAGCACGGTGTTAGATACAAAGTAAATCTCCCTCTACACTGTCCCAATCAAACACTCCCAGGACAGGTACAGCACGGGGTTAGATACAGAGTAAAGCTCCCTCTACACTGTCCCCATCAAATACTCCCAGGACAGGTACAGCACAGGGTTAGATACAGAGTAAAGCTCCATCCCCATCAAAGACTCCCAGAAAAGGAACAGGAGGATGAGAATTGTAGGGTCTGTAGGAGGTTACAGAGATTGGGAGGGAGGGAGGGATCGAGGGAGGGATTTGAACAGGAGAATGAGAATTGTAGGGGCTGGAGGAGGTTACAGAGATAGGGAGGGAAGGGGTGAGAGAGAGACTTGAACAGGAGAATGAGAATTGTAGGGGCTGGAGGAGGTTACAGAGATAGGGAGCGACGGGGTGGGGGAGTGATTTGAACAGGAGGATGAGAATTGTAGGGGCTGGAGGAGGTTACAGAGATAGGGATGGAGGAAGGGAGGGGGTGAGGGAGGGAATTGTCAAGGAGGATGAGGATTTTTGGGGCCGGAGGTGCTTATGGAGCTGACCACTCTGGTCCGGGAGGTGGGTGGTTGACCATTCTTTCGTGTGCTAGCATTCCCAGCCTCCCAGCAATGGCTATGTCCACCATTGTTCCTATCTCTTCCAGAGTGTGGTGACCCCAGCGGCTCCAACCCGTGCGGGACCGAGCGCAGCAGTGACGACGCGTCTTCCTGCACTGAAATGAACTGTTGCTTCGCCAATTTGACGTGCTTCAAGAAAACGCCTGACTGTGAGTACATCATCGCCGTTGCCCACCTGACGCCAACAGGGGTTCCTGCTGGAGGGTGGGGGGTGGAGGGTGGGGGGAGGGCGAGGATTTGGGGGTGCAGCGTTGTCCACGCATCTCAGCTTCCATGTGGGCGTGGGATGGGTGGGAGGTGGCATGTCGGGGGAGGAGGAGGCGGGTCAAGTTTCGACCCCTCCCTCTGCCTCATCCGCCCGGCGACGAATGCGCGGCAGGCAAATAGGGCCTCCTACGGGCCAGCGAGGGACCAATGCCTCCGGGGCGAGCAGTCGCTGGTGCAGTTTGGCGGGCTTTTCAACTAAGGTGGCAGCGCGTTGGCAGCCGCAGGTGCTGGGGATGGGGGCTGGTGGGGTATGTGCCTGAATAGGGTTCCGCGCCATTGACTGGGCTCATTGTCTGTTTTTTCCCAACACCACCCTCAACCCCACCCCCACCATGGCACACAGATAACAAGATGGCGATGAATTACGGGATTATGTCATTCATGATCCTAACCTTTATCGGAGCTTGCATCGGATGTCTCCTCTACTTCAGGTAGGGCACCACCACACCCTTTCCCCAAAGCGAGGGAGGGCTGAGGGGTTCAACGGTGATCATTAACATGGAGGGAGATGTACATACTCGAGGATTTGAGCCCTGTAATCCAGGCCAACACTCCCCCCGGTGCCAGTACTGAGGGAGTGCTGCACTGTCGGAGGGAGATGTTTATCCTCTAGGATCGGAGTTCCATAATCCAGGCCGACACTCCCCCCGGTGCCAGTACTGAGGGAGTGCTGCACTGTCGGAGGGAGATGTATATACTCTAGGATTTGATCTCCATAATACATGCAAACTCTCCCCCCGGTGCCAGTACTGAGGGAGTGCTGCACTGTCGGAGGGAGATGTATATACTCTAGGATTTGAGTTCCATAATCCAGGCCGACACTCCCCCCGGTGCCAGTACTGAGGGAGTGCTGCACTGTCGGAGGGAGATGTATATACTCTAGGATTTGATCTCCATAATCCACTCTGACACTCCCCCCGGTGCCAGTACTGAGGGAGTGCTGCACTGTCGGAGGGAGATGTATATACTCTAGGATTTGAGTTCCATAATCCAGTCTGACACTACCCCCGGTGCCAGTACTGAGGGACTGCTGCACTGTCGGAGGGAGATGTATATACTCTAGGATTCGAACTCCATAATCCAGGCCGACACTCCCCCCGGTGCCAGTACTGAGGGAGTGCTGCACTGTTGGAGGGAGATGTATATACTCTAGGATTTGAGTTCCATAATCCAGGCCGACACTCCCCCCGGTGCCAGTACTGAGGGAGTGCTGCACTGTCGGAGGGAGATGTATATACTCTAGGATTCGAACTCCATAATCCAGGCCGACACTCCCCCCGGTGCCAGTACTGAAGGAGTGCTGCACTGTTGGAGGGAGATGTATATACTCTAGGATTTCAGCTCCATAATCCAGGCTGACACTCCCACGGTGGCCAGTACTGAGGGAGTGCTGCACTGTCGGAGGGAGATGTATATACTCTAGGATTTGTGGCTATAATCCAGGCTGACACTCCCCCCCGGTGCCAGTACTGAGGGAGTGCTGCACTGTCAGAGGGAGATGTATATACTCTAGGATTTGAGCTCCATAATCCAGGCCGACACTCCCCCCGGTGCCAGTACTGAGGGAGTGCTGCACTGTCAGAGGGAGGTGCATTATGTTGGACAAGGTCAGGGATATATACATTTAAAGAGGACAGTGCTGCACTCCCTCAGGACAGGGACAACACAGGGTTAGACACAGAGTAAAGCTCCCTCTGCACTGTCAGTTCGGACACGTCCTGTGTGATTTCGGTCTGGTTCTAACAGGCGCCCAGGTTGTCTTATCAGGTAGAAATGTTGGGAATCGCTCTCTCTGCAGAAGGCGGGCTAAGGAAGAGAAGCAGGTGAGACATGAGGAGAGGCAGAAACGAAAGATGGATCGGATAATGGGCAAAGTGATGGATGACCACAGTAAACGAACCCAGGTTAGTCGACAGTTTAGCAAGGCTTTGAAATCCATCAGAGAGTAACACAGCAGAAACACATGGGCAGCAGCAGCAAAATAACCTGGAATAAATACAAAAACATAGCAGTCGGACTGGTAGACAGATGGGCTGCTATTTTCTATAATATACACAGGGGCTGCTATTCTCTATAATATACACAGGGACTGCTATTTTCTATAATATACACAGGGGCTGCTATTCTCTATAATATACACAGGGACTGCTATTCTCTATAATATACACAGAGACTGCTATTCTCTATAATATACACAGGGACTGCTATTCTCTGTAATATACACAGGGACTGCTATTCTCTATAATATACACAGTGACTGCTATTCTCTATAATATACACAGGGACTGCTATTCTCTATAATATACACAGGGACTGCTATTCTCTATAATATACACAGGGACTGCTATTCTCTATAATATACACAGGGACTGCTATTCTCTATAATATACACAGGGACTGCTATTCTCTATAATATACACAGGGACTGCTATTCTCTATAATATACACAGGGACTGCTATTCTCTATAATATACACAGGGACTGCTATTCTCTATAATATACACAGGGACTGCTATTCTCTATAATATACACAGGGACTGCTATTCTCTATAATATACACAGGGACTGTTATTCTCTATAATATACACAGGGACTGCTATTCTCTATAATATACACAGGGACTGCTATTCTCTATAATATACACAGGGACTGCTATTCTCTATAATATACACAGGGACTGCTATTCTCTATAATATACACAGGGACTGCTATTCTCTATAATATACACAGGGACTGCTATTCTCTATAATATACACAGGGACTGCTATTCTATATAATATACACAGGGACTGCTATTCTCTATAATATACACAGGGACTGCTATTCTCTATAATATACACAGTGACTGCTATTCTCTGTAATATACACTGTCTGCTATTCTCTATAATATACACTGTCTGCTATTCTCTATAATATACACAGGGACTGCTATTCTCTATTACATACACGGCTACATTCTCTCCGTTCCATGTCTCTCTTTGAAAATTTAGATTTGGTCTCCACCCTGTGAAAGTTTTTATCAGTCCCCTCACCCTATACATGCACCTGCTTTTCCCTGCTCCCTGCAGAGGCTTGTTCCTGGGACCGTGGCATTCTTTAACCATCGCTGACAGTCGCTGTGTCTGATTCTCTCTCGCTCTCTCTCTTCACAGAGATGAATACCGTCTCCACCATTCAGATGTTCCCTCAGTCCATCGTGTGCCCTGAAGGATTCGCGGAGATTTGCTGAATTTTATCTCTCTCAATTTCCTGTGTATATGTTTGCTTCAATAAAGGAGCAAGTTGTTCTTGTGTTGGGGTGTGTTAAGATCACTGCACACCAGCCTCTCATGGGGCTGTGCGCTACCCTAGGAGGCTGTCTTTCACAGGATGTGGGTGTCGCTGGCTGGGTCAGCACTTACTGCCCATTCCCAATTGCCCCTTGAGAAGGTGGGGGGGTGAAGCCGCCTTCTTGAACCGTTACAGTCCCTGTGGTGTAGGTACACCCACGGCGCTGTTAGGGAGGGAGTTCCAGGATTTTGTCCCTGTGGTGTAGGTACACCCACGGCGCTGTTAGGGAGGGAGTTCCAGGATTTTGTCCCTGTGGTGTAGGTACACCCACAGTGCTATTAGGGAGGGAGTTCCAGGATTTTGTCCCCGTGTGGTGTAGGTACACCCACGGCGCTGTTAGGGAGGGAGTTCCAGGATTTTGTCCGTGTGGTGTAGGTACACCCACGGCGCTGTTAGGGAGGGAGTTCCAGGATTTTGTCCCCGTGTGGTGTAGGTACACCCATGGTGCTGTTAGGGAGGGAGTTCCAGGATTTTGTCCGTGTGGTGTAGATACACCCATGGTGCTGTTAGGGAGGGAGTTCCAGGATTTTGTCCGTGTTGTGTAGGTACACCCCACGGCGCTGTTAGGGAGGGAGTTCC
>JANJGN010002166.1:67500-84051 GCA_026770705.1 Isurus oxyrinchus
CCCAATACCCAACACCACACCCAGACACAGAGACTCACCAACAGAGACACACCCCAACACCCAACACCACACCCAGACACTGAGACTCACCAACAGAGACACACCCCATAAACAACACCACACCCAGACACAGAGACTCACCAACAGAGACACATCCCAACACCCAACACCACACCCAGACACAGAGACTCACCAACAGAGACACATCCCAATACCCAACACCACACCCAGACACAGAGACTCACCAACAGACACACCCCAACACCCAACACCACACCCAGACACTGAGACTCACCAACAGAGACACACCCCAACACCCAACACCACACCCAGACACACAGACTCACCAACAGAGACATACCCCAACACCCAACACCACACCCAGACACAGAGACTCACCAACAGAGACACATCCCAACACCCAACACCACACCCAGACACAGAGACTCACCAACAGAGACACATCCCAATACCCAACACCACACCCAGACACTGAGACTCACCAACAGAGACAGACCCCAACACCCAACACCACACCCAGACACAGAGACTCACCAACAGAGACACACCCCAACACCCAACACCACACCCAGACACACAGACTCACCAACAGAGACACACCCCAACACCCAACACCACACCCAGACACAGAGACTCACCAACAGAGACATACCCCAACACCCAACACCACACCCAGACACAGAGACTCACCAACAGAGACACACCCCATAAACAACACCACACCCAGACACACAGACTCACCAACAGAGACACACCCCAACACCCAACACCACACCCAGACACTGAGACTCACCAACAGAGACACACCCCAACACCCAACACCACACCCAGACACTGAGACTCACCAACAGAGACATACCCCAACACCCAACACCACACCCAGACACAGAGACTCACCAACAGAGACACACCCCAACACCCAACACCACACCCAGACACTGAGACTCACCAACAGAGACACACCCCATAAACAACACCACACCCAGACACAGAGACTCACCAACAGAGACACATCCCAACACCCAACATCACACCCAGACACACAGACTCACCAACAGAGACACATCCCAACACCCAACACCACACCCAGACACAGAGACTCACCAACAGAGACACATCCCAACACCCAACACCACACCCAGACACAGAGACTCACCAACAGAGACACACCCCATAAACAACACCACACCCAGACACAGAGACTCACCAACAGAGACACACCCCAACACCCATCACCACACCCAGACACACAGACTCACCAACAGAGACACACCCCAACGCCCAACACCACACCCAGACACACAGACTCACCAACAGAGACACACCCCAACACCCAACACCACACCCAGACACAGAGACTCACCAACAGAGACACACCCCAACGCCCAACACCACACCCAGACACAGAGACTCACCAACAGAGACACACCCCAACACCCAACACCACACCCAGACACAGAGACTCACCAACAGAGACACATCCCAACACCCAACACCACACCCAGACACTGAGACTCACCAACAGAGACACACCCCAACACCCAACACCACACCCAGACACAGAGACTCACCAACAGAGACACACCCCAACACCCAACACCACACCCAGACACAGAGACTCACCAACAGAGACACATCCCAACACCCAACACCACACCCAGACACAGAGACTCACCAACAGAGACACATCCCAACACCCAACACCACACCCAGACACAGAGACTCACCAACAGAGACACACCCCATAAACAACACCACACCCAGACACACAGACTCACCAACAGAGACACACCCCAACGCCCAACACCACACCCAGACACAGAGACTCACCAACAGAGACACACCCCAACACCCAACACCACACCCAGACACAGAGACTCACCAACAGAGACATACCCCAACACCCAACACCACACCCAGACACAGAGACTCACCAACAGAGACATACCCCAACACCCAACACCACACCCAGACACAGAGACTCACCAACAGAGACACATCCCAATACCCAACACCACACCCAGACACACAGACTCACCAACAGAGACACATCCCAACACCCAACACCACACCCAGACACAGAGACTCACCAACAGAGACACACCCCAACACCCAACACCACACCCAGACACAGAGACTCACCAACAGAGACACACCCCAACACCCAACACCACACCCAGACACAGAGACTCACCAACAGAGACACACCCCAACACCCAACACCACACCCAGACACAGAGACTCACCAACAGAGACACATCCCAACACCCAACACCACACCCAGACACAGCGACTCACCAACAGAGACATACCCCAACACCCAACACCACACCCAGACACAGCGACTCACCAACAGAGACATACCCCAACACCCAACACCACACCCAGACACACAGACTCACCAACAGAGACACACCCCAACGCCCAACACCACACCCAGACACAGAGACTCACCAACAGAGACACATCCCAACACCCAACACCACACCCAGACACAGAGACTCACCAACAGAGACACACCCCAACACCCAACACCACACCCAGACACAGACTCACCAACAGAGACACACCCCAACACCCAACACCACACCCAGACACAGAGACTCACCAACAGAGACACACCCCATAAACAACACCACACCCAGACACAGAGACTCACCAACAGAGACACACCCCAACACCCAACACCACACCCAGACACAGAGACTCACCAACAGAGACACACCCCAACACCCAACACCACACCCAGACACAGAGACTCACCAACAGAGACAGACCCCAACACCCAACACCACACCCAGACACAGAGACTCACCAACAGAGACACATCCCAACACCCAACACCACACCCAGTCAGAGACTCACCAACAGAGACACACCCCAACACCCAACACCACACCCAGACACAGAGACTCACCAACAGAGACACATCCCAACACCCAACACCACACCCAGACACAGAGACTCACCAACAGAGACACACCCCAACACCCAACACCACACCCAGACACAGAGACTCACCAACAGAGACATACCCCAACACCCAACACCACACCCAGACACAGAGACTCACCAACAGAGAGACACCCCAACACCCAACACCACACCCAGACACACAGACTCACCAACAGAGACACACCCCAACACCCAACACCACACCCAGACACTGAGACTCACCAACAGAGACACACCCCATAAACAACACCACACCCAGACACACAGACTCACCAACAGAGACAGACCCCAACACCCAACACCACACCCAGACAGAGACTCACCAACAGAGACACACCCCAACACCACATCCAGACACAGAGACTCACCAACAGAGACACACCCCAACACCCAACACCACACCCAGACACAGAGAGTCACCAACAGAGACACACCCCATAAACAACACCACACCCAGACACTGAGACTCACCAACAGAGACACACCCCAACACCCAACACCACACCCAGACACAGAGACTCACCAACAGACACACCCCAACACCCAACACCACACCCAGACACAGAGACTCACCAACAGACACACCCCATAAACAACACCACACCCAGACACTGAGACTCACCAACAGAGACACACCCCAACACCCAACACCACACCCAGACACAGAGACTCACCAACAGAGACACACCCCAACGCCCAACACCACACCCAGACACAGAGACTCACCAACAGAGACACACCCCAACACCCAACACCACACCCAGACACAGAGACTCACCAACAGAGACACACCCCAACACCCAACACCACACCCAGACACTGAGACTCACCAACAGAGACACACCCCAACACCCAACACCACACCCAGACACAGAGACTCACCAACAGAGACACACCCCAACACCCAACACCACACCCAGACACTGAGACTCACCAACAGAGACACATCCCAACACCCAACACCACACCCAGACACTGAGACTCACCAACAGAGACACATCCCAATACCCAACACCACACCCAGACACTGAGACTCACCAACAGAGACACACCCCAACACCCAACACCACACCCAGACACAGAGACTCACCAACAGAGACACACCCCAACAGCCAACACCACACCCAGACACTGAGACTCACCAACAGAGACACACCCCATAAACAACACCACACCCAGACACAGAGACTCACCAACAGAGACACACCCCAACACCCAACACCACACCCAGACACAGAGACTCACCAACAGAGACACACCCCAACACCCAACACCACACCCAGACACAGAGACTCACCAACAGAGACACACCCCAACACCCAACACCACCCAGACACTGAGACTCACCAACAGAGACATACCCCAACACCCAACACCACACCCAGACACAGAGACTCACCAACAGAGACACACCCCAACACCCAACACCACACCCAGACACACAGACTCACCAACAGAGACACCCCAACACCCAACACCACACCCAGACACAGAGACTCACCAACAGAGACATACCCCAACACCCAACACCACACCCAGACACAGAGACTCACCAACAGAGACACACCCCAACACCCAACACCACACCCAGACACTGAGACTCACCAACAGAGACACACCCCAACACCCAACACCACACCCAGACACAGAGACTCACCAACAGAGACACACCCCAACACCCAACACCACACCCAGACACAGAGACTCACCAACAGAGACACACCCCAACACCCAACACCACACCCAGACACTGAGACTCACCAACAGAGACACACCCCAACACCCAACACCACACCCAGACACACAGACTCACCAACAGAGACACACCCCAACACCCAACACCACACCCAGACACTGAGACTCACCAACAGAGACACACCCCAACACCCAACACCACACCCAGACACAGAGACTCACCAACAGAGACACACCCCAACACCCAACACCACACCCAGACACTGAGACTCACCAACAGAGACACACCCCAACACCCAACACCACACCCAGACACAGAGACTCACCAACAGAGACACACCCCATAAACAACACCACACCCAGACACAGAGACTCACCAACAGAGACACATCCCAACACCCAACACCACACCCAGACACAGAGACTCACCAACAGAGACACACCCCAACGCCCAACACCACACCCAGACACACAGACTCACCAACAGAGACATACCCCAACACCCAACACCACACCCAGACACAGAGACTCACCAACAGAGACACACCCCAACGCCCAACACCACACCCAGACACAGAGACTCACCAACAGAGACACACCCCAACACCCAACACCACACCCAGACACAGAGACTCACCAACAGAGACATACCCCAACACCCAACACCACACCCAGACACAGAGACTCACCAACAGAGACACATCCCAACACCCAACACCACACCCAGACACACAGACTCACCAACAGAGACACCCCAACACCCAACACCACACCCAGACACAGAGACTCACCAACAGAGACCCAACCTAACACCCAACACCACACCCAGACACACAGACTCACCAACAGAGACACACCCCAACACCCAACACCACACCCAGACACAGAGACTCACCAACAGAGACACACCCCAACACCCAACACCACACCCAGACACTGAGACTCACCAACAGAGACACACCCCATAAACAACACCACACCCAGACACAGAGACTCACCAACAGAGACACACCCCATAAACAACACCACACCCAGACACAGAGACTCACCAACAGAGACACACCCCAACACCCAACACCACACCCAGACACAGAGACTCACCAACAGAGACCCAACCTAACACCCAACACCACACCCAGACACACAGACTCACCAACAGAGACACACCCCAACACCCAACACCACACCCAGACACAGAGACTCACCAACAGAGACACACCCCAACACCCAACACCACACCCAGACACAGAGACTCACCAACAGAGACACCCCAACACCCAACACCACACCCAGACACAGAGACTCACCAACAGAGACACACCCCAACACCCAACACCACACCCAGACACACAGACTCACCAACAGAGACATACCCCAACACCCAACACCACACCCAGACACAGAGACTCACCAACAGAGACACATCCCAACACCCAACACCACACCCAGACACAGAGACTCACCAACAGAGAATTATCCCAACACCCAATACCACACCCAGACACACAGACTCACCAACAGAGACACACCCCAACACCCAACACCACACCCAGACACAGAGACTCACCAACAGAGACACCCCAACACCCAACACCACACCCAGACACAGAGACTCACCAACAGAGACACACCCCAACACCCAACACCACACCCAGACACACAGACTCACCAACAGAGACATACCCCAACACCCAACACCACACCCAGACACAGAGACTCACCAACAGAGACACATCCCAACACCCAACACCACACCCAGACACAGAGACTCACCAACAGAGACACATCCCAACACCCAACACCACACCCAGACACAGAGACTCACCAACAGAGAATTATCCCAACACCCAATACCACACCCAGACACACAGACTCACCAACAGAGACACACCCCAACACCCAACACCACACCCAGACTCACCAACAGAGCCAGACACCATCCCTACCCTCAAAATGAATCCCACAGCCCCCTGCCAAAGCAAGTCCCCAACATATCCCAAGCGGGAACTCAAACTCTAATCCAGAAACAAAGCCAAACCTTAACGCTAACCCCAAGATGAAAAGCAAATCAAACCCTAAAATTAATACAAGCTTTCACACACACATCTTAACCCAACGCCAAAATCAAAGTGAAACAAAACCCTCAACCAAAACATAACCAATCGCTATGAGTAAACACTAAACAGAAAGACTAACCCGAGATGAATGAACAGGAAAAGATTCGGGTATGTTCAAATTCACTGATATCTGAGTGAACGGGAAGGTGTTTTGCTGCGTTGGGATTGTGTACAGTGGGAGTGAACAGGAAGGGGTTTGGGTCCATTGGGATTGTGTACAGTGGGAGTGAACGGGAAGGGGTTTGGGATTGGGATTGTGTACAGTGGGAGTGAATGGGAAGGGGTTTGGGATTGGGATTGTGTACAGTGGGAGTGAACGGGAAGGGGTTTGGGTCCATTGGGATTGTGTACAGTGGGAGTGAACAGGAAGGGGTTTGGGTCCATTGGGATTGTGTACAGTGGGAGTGAACAGGAAGGGGTTTGGGTCCATTGGGATTGTGTACAGTGGGAGTGAACAGGAAGGGGTTTGGGTCCATTGGGATTGTGTACAGTGGGAGTGAACGGGAAGGGGTTTGGGATTGGGATTGTGTACAGTGGGAGTGAATAGGAAGGGGTTTGGGTCCATTGGGATTGTGTACAGTGGGAGTGAACGGGAAGGGGTTTGGGTCCATTGGGATTGTGTACAGTGGGAGTGAACGGGAAGGGGTTTGGGATTGGGATTGTGTACAGTGGGAGTGAACGGGAAGGGGTTTGGGTCCATTGGGATTGTGTACAGTGGGAGTGAACGGGAAGGGGTTTGGGATTGGGATTGTGTACAGTGGGAGTGAATAGGAAGGGGTTTGGGTCCATTGGGATTGTGTACAGTGGGAGTGAACGGGAAGGGGTTTGGGATTGGGATTGTGTACAGTGGGAGTGAACAGGAAGGGGTTTGGGTCCATTGGGATTGTGTACAGTGGGAGTGAACGGGAAGGGGTTTGGGATTGGGATTGTGTATAGTGGGAGTGAATGGGAAGGGGTTTGGGACCATTGGGATTGTGTACAGTGGGAGTGAACGGGAAGGGGTTTGGGATTGGGATTGTGTACAGTGTGAGTGAATGGGAAGGGGTTTGGGTCCATTGGGATTGTGTACAGTGGGAGTGAACGGGAAGGGGTTTGGGTCCATTGGGATTGTGTACAGTGGGAGTGAACGGGAAGGGGTTTGGGTCCATTGGGATTGTGTACAGTGGGAGTGAACGGGAAGGGGTTTGGGTCCATTGGGATTGTGTACAGTGGGAGTGAACGGGAAGGGGTTTGGGATTGGGATTGTGTACAGTAGGAGTGAACGGGAAGAGGTTTGGGATTGGGATTGTGTACAGTGGGAGTGAACAGGAAGAGGTTTGGGATTGGGATTGTGTACAGTGGGAGTGAACGGGAAGGGGTTTGGGTCCATTGGGATTGTGTACAGTGGGAGTGAACGGGAAGGGGTTTGACATTGGGATTGTGTACAGTGGGAGTGAACGGGAAGAGGTTTGGGATTGGGATTGTGTACAGTGGGAGTGAACGAGAAGGGGTTTGGGATTGGGATTGTGTACAGGGGGAGTGAACGGGAAGGGGTTTGGGATTGGGATTGTGTACAGTGTGAGTGAATGGGAAGGGGTTTGGGTCCATTGGGATTGTGTATAGTGGGAGTGAACAGGAAGAGGTTTGGGATTGGGATTGTGTACAGTGGGAGTGAACGGGAAGGGGTTTGGGTCCATTGGGATTGTGTACAGTGGGAGTGAACGGGAAGGGGTTTGAGATTGGGATTGTGTACAGTGGGAGTGAACGGGAAGAGGTTTGGGATTGGGATTGTGTACAGTGGGAGTGAACGAGAAGGGGTTTGGGATTGGGATTGTGTACAGGGGGAGTGAACGGGAAGGGGTTTGGGATTGGGATTGTGTACAGTGGGAGTGAATGGGAAGGGGTTTGGGTCCATTGGGATTGTGTATAGTGGGAGTGAACGGGAAGGGTTTGTGTCCATTGGGATTGTGTACAGTGGGAGTGAACGGGAAGGGGTTTGGGTCCATTGGGATTGTGTACAGTGGGAGTGAACGGGAAGGGGTTTGGGATTGGGATTGTGTACAGTGGGAGTGAATGGGAAGGGGTTTGGGATTGGGATTGTGTACAGTGGGAGTGAATGGGAAGGTGTTCGGGTCCATCGGGATTGTGTAGAGTGGGAGTGAATGGGAAGGGGTTTGGGTCCATTGGGATTATGTACAGTGGGAGTGACCGGGAAGGGGTTTGGGATTGGGATTGTGTACAGTGGGAGTGAACGGGAAGGGGTTTGGGTCCATTGGGATTGTGTACAGTGGGAGTGAACGGGAAGGGGTTTGGGATTGGGATTGTGTACAGTGAGAGTGAACAGGAAGGGGTTTGGGATTGGGATTGTGCACAGTGGGAGTGAATGGGAAGGGGTTTGGGATTGGGATTGTGTACAGTGGGAGTGAACGGGAAGGGGTTTCGGATTGGGATTGTGTACAGTGGGAGTGAACAGGAAGGGGTTTGGGTCCATTGAGATTTTGTAGAGTGGGAGTGAACAGGAAAGGCCTTTGGACAATTGGGATTATGTACAGTGGGACGGAATTGGAAGGGATTTGGGTCCATTGGGAATGTGTACAGTAGGGTTGAACGGGAAGGGGTTTGGGTCCATTGCGATTGAGGACAATGGGACTGAACGGGAAGCGGTTTTGTTCCATTGGGATTGTGTACAGTGGGAGTGAATGGGAAGGGGTTTGGGATTGGGATTGTGTACAGTGGGAGTGAACGGGAAGGGGTTTGGGTCCATTGGGATTGTGTACAGTGGGAGTGAACGGGAAGGGGTTTGGGTCCATTGGGATTGTGTACAGTGGGATTGAACGGGAAGGTTTTTGGGATTGGGATTGTGTACAGTGGGAGTGAACGGGAAGGGGTTTGGGATTGGGATTGTGTACAGTGGAAGTGAATGGGAAGGGGTTTGGGTCCATTGGGATTGTGCACAGTGGGAGTGAACAGGAAGCGGTTTGGTTCCATTGGGATTGTGTAAAGTGGGAGACAACGGGAAGGGGTTTGGTTCCATTGGGATGTGTGCCTTGGGAGTGATGGGGAAGGGATTTGTGTCCAGTGGGATTGTGTAGAGTGGGAGTGAACGGGAAGGGGTTTGAGTTCTTTGGGATTGTGTATAGTTGGATTGAAAGGGAAGGGGTTTGGGTCCATTGGGATTGTGTAAGTGGGAGTGAATGGGAAGGGGATTGGGATTGGGATTGTGTACAGTGGGAGTGAACGGGAAGAGGTTTGGGTCCATTGGGATAGTGTACAGTGGGAGTGAATGGGAAGGTGTTTGAGATTGGGATTGTGTGTAGTGGGAGTGAACGGGAAGCGGTTTGGTTCCATTGGGATTGTGTACAGTGAGAGTGAACGGGAAGGGGTTTGGTTCTATAGGGATTGTGTACAGTGGAAGTGAACGGGAAGGGGTTTGGGTCCATTGGGATTGTGTACCGTGGGAGTGAACGGGAAGGGGTTTGGGATTGGGATTGTGTACAGTGGGAGTGAACGGGAAGGGGTTTGCGATTGGGATTGTGTACAGTGGGAGTGAACAGGAAGGGGTTTGGGTCCATTGTGATTGTGTACAGTGGGAGTGAACGGGAAAGGATTTGGGATTGGGATTGTGTACAGTGGGAGTGAACCGGAAGGGGTTTGGGTCCATTGGGATTGTGTACAGTGGAAGTGAACGGGAAGGGGTTTGGGTCCATTGGGATTGTGTACAGTGGGAGTGAACGGGAAGCGGTTTGGGATTGGGATTGTGTACAGTGGGAGTGAACGGGAAGGGGTTTGGGTCCATTGGGATTGTGTACAGTGGGAGTGAACGGGAAGGGGTTTGGGATTGGGATTGTGAACAGTCGGATTGAACGGTAAGTGATTTGGGTCGATTGGGATTGTATACAGTGGGAGTGAACGGGAAGGGGTTTGGGATTGGGATTGTGAACAGTGGGAGTGAACGGGAAGGGGTTTGTGTCCATTGGGATTGTGTACAGTGGGAGTGAACGGGAAGGGGTTTGGGATTGGGATTGTGTACAGTTTGAGTGAACGGGAAGGGGTTTGGGTCATTGGGATTGTGTACAGTGGGAGTGAACGGGAAGCGGTTTTGTTCCATTGGGATTGTGTACCGTGGGAGTGAACGGGAAGGGGTGTGGGTCCATTGGGATTGTGTACAGTGGGATTGAACGGGAAGGTTTTTGGGATTGGGATTGTGTACAGTGGGAGTGAACGGGAAGGGGTTTGGGATTGGGATTGTGCACAGTGGAAGTGAATGGGAAGGGGTTTGGGTCCATTGGGATTGTGCACAGTGGGAGTGAACAGGAAGTGGTTTGGTTCAATTGGGATTGTGTAAAGTGGGAGACAACGGGAAGGGGTTTGGTTCCATTGGGATGTGTGCATTGGGAGTGATGGGGAAGGGATTTTTGTCCAGTGGGATTGTGTAGAGTGGGAGTGAACGGGAAGGGGTTTGGGATTGGGATTGTGTACAGTGGGAGTGAATGGGAAGGGGTTTGGGATTGGGATTGTGTACAGTGGGAGTGAACGGGAAGGGGTTTGTGTCCATTGGGATTGTGTACAGTGGGAGTGAATGGGAAGGTGTTTGGGATTGGGATTGTGTGCAGTGGGAGTGAACGGGAAGGGGTTTGGGATTGCGATTGTGTACAGTGGGAGTGAACGGGAAGGGGTTTGCGATTGGAATTGTGTACAGTGGGAGTGAACAGGAAGGGGTTTGGGTCCATTGGGATTGTGTACAGTGGGAGTGAACGGGAAGGGGTTTGGGATTGGGATTGTGTACAGTGGGAGTGAACGGGAAGGGGTTTGGGTCCATTGGGATTGTGTACAGTGGAAGTGAACGGGAAGGGGTTTGGGTCCATTGGGATTGTGTACAGTGGGAGTGAACGGGAAGGGGTTTGGGATTGGGATTGTGTACAGTGGGAGTGAACGGGAAGGGGTTTGGGTCCATTGGGATTGTGTACAGTGGGAGTGAACGGGAAAGGGTTTGGGATTGGGGTTGTGAACAGTCGGATTGAACGGTAAGTGATTTGGGTCGATTGGGATTGTGTACAGTGGGAGTAAATGGGAAGGGGTTTGGGATTGGGATTGTGAACAGTGGGAGTGAACAGGAAGGGGTTTGGGATTGGGATTGTGTACATTGGGAGTGAACGGGAAGGGGTTTGGGATTGGGATTGTGTACAGTTTGAGTGAACGGGAAGGGGTTTGGGTCATTGGGATTGTGTACATTGGGAGTGAACGGGAAGGGGTTTGGGATTGGGATTGTGTACAGTGGGAGTGAAGCGGAAGGGGTTTGGGATTGGGATTGTGTACAGTGGGAGTGAAGCGGAAGGGGTTTGGGATTGGGATTGTGGACAGTGGGAGTGAAGGGGAAGGGGTTTGGGATTGGGATTGTGTACAGTGGGAGTGAACGGGAAGGGGTTAGGGTTTGGGATTGTGTACAGTGGGAGTGAACGGGAAGAGGTTTGGGATTGGGATTGTGTACAGTGGGAGTGAACGGGAAGGGGTTTGGGATTGGGATTGTGTACAGTGGGAGTGAACAGGAAAGGGTTTGGGTCCATTGGGATTGTGTACAGTGGGAGTGAACAGGAAGGGGTTTGGGTCCATTGGGATTGTGTACAGTGGGAGTGAACGGGAAGGGGTTTGGGATTGGGATTGTGTACAGTGGGAGTGAACGGGAAGGGGTTTGGGTCCATTGGGATTGTGTACCGTGGGAGTGAACGGGAAGGGGTTTGTGATTGTGATTGTGTACAGTGGGAGTGAACGGGAAGGGGTTTGGGATTGGGATTGTGTACAGTGGGAGTGAACGGGAAGGGGTTTGGGATTGGGATTGTGTACAGTGGGAGTGAACGGGAAGGGGTTTGGGATTGGGATTGTGTACAGTGGGAGTGAACGGGAAGGGGTTTCTGTCCATTGGGATTGTGTACAGTGGGAGTGAACAGGAAGGGGTTTGGGTCCATTGGGATTGTGTACAGTGGGAGTGAACGGGAAGGGGTTTGGGTCCATTGGGATTGTGTACAGTGGGAGTGAATGGGAAGGGGTTTGTGTCCATTGGGATTGTGTACAGTGGGAGTGAACAGGAAGGGGTTTGGGTCCATTGGGATTGTGTACAGTGGGAGTGAACGGGAAGGGGTTTGGGTCCATTGGGATTATGTACAGTGGGAGTGAACGGGAAGGGGTTTGTGTCTATTGGGATTGTGTACCGTGGGAGTGAACGGGAAGGAGTTTGGGATTGGGATTGTGTACAGTGGGAATGAACAGGAAGGGGTTTGGGTCCATTGGGATTGTCTACAGTGGGAGTGAATGGGAAGGGGTTTGGGATTGGGATTGTGTACAGTGGGAGTGAACGGGAAGGGGTTTGGGTCCATTGGGATTGTGTACAGTGGGAGTGAACGGGAAGGGGTTTGGGTCCATTGGGATTGTGTACAGTGGGAGTGAACATGAAGGTGTTTGGGTCCATTGGGATTGTGTACAGTGGGAGTGAATGGGAAGGGGTTTGTGTCCATTGGGATTGTGTACAGTGGGAGTGAACAGGAAGGGGTTTGGGTCCATTGGGATTGTGTACAGTGGGAGTGAACGGGAAGGGGTTTGTGTCCATTGGGATTGTGTACAGTGGGAGTGAACAGGAAGGGGTTTGGGTCCATTGGGATTGTGTACAGTGGGAGTGAACGGGAAGGGGTTTGGGTCCATTGGGATTATGTACAGTGGGAGTGAACGGGAAGGGGTTTGTGTCCATTGGGATTGTGTACAGTGGGAGTGAACAGGAAGGGGTTTGGGTCCATTGGGATTGTGTACAGTGGGAGTGAATGGGAAGGGGTTTGGGATTGGGATTGTGTACAGTGGGAGTGAACGGGAAGGGGTTTGGGTCCATTGGGATTGTGTACAGTGGGAGTGAACGGGAAGGGGTTTGGGTCCATTGGGATTGTGTACAGTGGGAGTGAATGGGAAGGGGTTTGGGATTGGGATTGTGTACAGTGGGAGTGAACGGGAAGGTGTTTGGGATTGGGATTGTGTACAGTGGGAGTGAACGGGAAGGGGTTTGGGATTGGGATTGTGTACAGTGGGAGTGAATGGGAAGGGGTTTGGGATTGGGATTGTGTACAGTGGGAGTGAACGGGAAGGGGTTTGGGATTGGGATTGTGTACAGTGGGAGTGAACAGGAAGGGGTTTGGGTCCATTGGGATTGTGTACAGTGGGAGTGAACGGGAAGGGGTTTGGGTCCATTGGGATTGTGTACAGTGGGAGTGAATGGGAAGGGGTTTGGGTCCATTGGGATTGTGTACAGTGGAGTGAACAGGAAGGGGTTTGTGATTGTGATTGTGTACAGTGGGAGTGAACAGGAAGGGATTTGGGTCCACCTGGATTGTGTACAGTGGGAGTGAACGGGAAGGGATTTGGGTCCACCTGGATTGTGTACAGTGGGAGTGAACAGGAAGGGATTTGGGTCCACCTGGATTGTGTACAGTGGGAGTGAACAGGAAGGGATTTGGGTCCACCTGGATTGTGTGCTGTGGACGTTAAAATAAAGCGGTCTGGGCCCAATCAGGTTGAGTTCAATAATGCTCAGGGCTGATGTGATTAACACTTCAATTTACTTCTTATAGGGTCAAACCTGGTTCAAAAATTTAGAGATTTCTTTGTACCTCTGAGTGAGTACCTGAGAATTAAAGCATTGTCATTCTTGAATATTCCAAGAAGCTCTTCTTCAAACACTCCCAGGACAGGTACAGCACGGGGTTAGATACAGAGTAAAGCTCCCTCTACACTGTCCACATCAAACACTCCCAGGACAGGTACAGCATGGGGTTAGATACAGAGTAAAGCTCCCTCTGCACTGCCCCCATTAAACACTCCCAGGACAGGTACAACAAGGGGTTAGATACAGAGTAAAGCTCCCTCAACACTGTCCCCATCAAACACTCCCAGGACAGGTACAGCACGAGGTTAGATACAGAGTAAAGCTCCCTCTACACTGTCCCCATCAAACACACCCAGGACAGGTACAGCACGGGGTTAGATACAGAGTAAAGCTCCCTCTACACCGTACCCATCAAACTGTCCCAGGACAGGTACAGCACGGGTTAGATACAGATTAAAGCTCCCTCTACACTGTCCACATCAAACACTCCCAGGACAGGTACAGCATGGGGTTAGATACAGAGTAAAGCTCCCTCTGCACTGTCCCCATTAAACACTCCCAGGACAGGTACAACACGGGGTTAGATACAGAGTAAAGCTCCCTCTACACTGTCCCCATCAAACACTCCCAGGACAGGTACAGCACGGGGTTAGATACAGAGTAAAGCTCCCTCTACACTGTCCCCATCAAACACTCCCAGGACAGGTACAGCACGGGGTTAGATACAGAGTAAATCTCCCTCTACACCATCCCCATCAAACACTCCCAGGACAGGTACAGCACGGGGTTAGATACAGAGTAAAGCTCCCTCTACACTGTCCCCATCAAACACTCCCAGGACAGGTACAGCACGGGGTTAGATACAGAGTAAAGCTCCCTCTACACTGTCCCCATTAAACACTCCCAGGACAGGTACAGCACGGGGATAAATATAGAGTAAAGCTCCCCCTACACTGTCCCCATCAAACACTCCCAGGACAGGTACAGCACGGGGTTAGATACAGAGTAAAGCTCCCCCTACACTGTCCCCATCAAACACTCCCAGGACAGGTACAGCGCAGTGTTAGACACAGAGTAAATCTCCCTCTACACCATCCCCATCAAACACTCCCAGGACAGGTACAGCACGGGGTTAGATACAGAGTAAAGCTCCCTCCACACTGTCCCCATCAAACACTCCCAGGACAGGTACAGCACGGGGTAAGATACAGAGTAAAGCTCCCTCTACACCGTCCACATCAAACACTCCCAGGACAGGTACAGCACAGTGTTAGACACAAAGTAAATCTCCCTCTACACTGTCCCCATCAAACACTCCCAGGACAGGTACAGCACGGGGTTAGATACAAAGTAAATCTCCCTCTACGCTGTCCCCATCAAACACTCCCCAGGACAGGTACAGCACAGGGTTAGATACAGGGTAACGCTCTCTCCACACTCTCCATGTATACCACTCCAGGACAGTATGCCGGTACGCGAGTGAGGTTTTGCGAGTTTGGATGTTCAATCTTTTACAGAATTTGGCTCATCACTCTCCTCACCCCAGTGTTCAGATCGTCAGTCCAGTAACCATTTACATATCTGCAAGGAGAAGGGCTGCTGCTATGCCAATTATACTTGTTACAAGAAAACCATTAACCGTAAGTACGAGTGAATACCAGACAGGCACACAGCCGGTGCCAGTACTGAGGGAGTGCTGCACTGTCGGAGTGCTGAGTTTCTATCTGCACTCTCGGGTCGTCTCATCCTCCTGTTCAAATCCCTCCCTCACCCCCTCCCTCCCTATCTCTGTAACCTCCTCCAGCCCCTACAATTCTCATCCTCCTGTTCAAATCCCTCCCTCACCCCCTCCCTCCCTATCTCTGTAACCTCCTCCAGTCCCCTACAATTCTCATCCTCCTGTTCAAATCCCTCCCTCACCCCCTCCCTCCCTATCTCTGTAACCTCCTCCAGTCCCTACAATTCTCATCCTCCTGTTCAAATCCCTCCCTCACCCCCTCCCTCCCTATCTCTGTAACCTCCTCCAGCCCCTACAATTCTCATCCTCCTGTTCAAATCCCTCCCTCACCCCCTCCCTCACTCCCTCACCTCCTCCCTCCTTATCTCTGTAACCTCCTCCAGCCCCTACAATTCTCATCCTCC